>JAEANM010006769.1:0-18318 GCA_017656035.1 Myanophis thanlyinensis
CAGAGTATTGTTGGGGTGGCTGGGGTCTTTGACTATCTTTATAGCTTTAGTCTGGCAACGTTTGTTGTAGATGGAGTGTATCTGAGTCCCAGGTATTCCAACTTGACGATGAGTTTGGAGGGAATAATTGTGTTAAACGCAGAGCTGTAATCTACAAAGAGCATCTACAAAGAGCATCTTTGCATCTTTGACTCAAACATTTTTGACAAGCAATAGCCAGCCAATTCTTAAGAGGTGCTATTTTTCCGTCTTCTCATTTAGTGCAGGAGTTTTGCTTTTCCATATGCATTTTTGTGACTTTGAATCAGTGGGTTTTTTTTTTTTTGACTCCTGGATAAATCCCTGCAGTTTTCTTGGCAAAATTCCAGAAGTGCTTTTGTCATTACCTCCTTCCTAGGAGAGAGAATAACTGGCCCAAAATAATCCAGCTGTCTTTGTGCCCAAGGTGGAGCTAGAACTCACAGTCTCCTGGTTTCTAGTCTAATATTTTAACCACAACATTACATATTTTACAGAAAGGATGGACTTTCTCATGCAGAGTTGTGTTCTACTTAATGATACTTTGTCAATTTCTGAAAAGTGGCTGAATTCATATCTCACACCAACCCATGGATCAAGAAATAGTAACTACAAGCTGCATTCACAAACCATGTTATGTCAGACCAAATAAAGTACATTATGACTGGTTTAGTGGATCTGTGAACCCTGCCAACATCACAGAGAACATTAGGGAAAAAGCACTGAAAGGAGAGATAGGCAGATTCTGTCACAGCTACTTCCAACCTGTGGTTTTTTCTGTCCGTCTCCCCCCCCCCCCCCCATGGATTACAACACCCATTTATAGAAGTGTCAATGAGATATAAAGCAAAGTGTTTCTGAGCAATATATACATATATACAATATATATACAATAATAATAATAATAATAAAAGGTTTTTAAATCATAAGCAGAAGCCATTGGCATAAAACTATAAGCTCTTTCCTCAATTGGACCCACACTTCCTAGGTATAAGAAATCTTCATTGTCCTTGGACAAAACACTAGATACATGAGGTGGTGTAAATGAACGGGCTCTTGTATTGTTATGTTGGCTACAGTTGGTGCAGAAGGTTGAATAATTGAGCAGCGTTTGTGAGCTTGTAGATACCATCAAGTTGCTTGAAAGTACCACTATTATACTTGTAACTACCTGCTCTATCCCTTTTCCTTCAGATCCAAGTTTCCACGAGACAGAGTGTGATCATGTCATCAGCTGACTTCCTGTACCAAGATAACTTTACTGAATACTTTGAAGATTATGAGGAAGATCAGCTACCTCAGGCTTACCTCAGTCATGCACAAATTGCTTCTCTTGTGCTACAGATGGTGGCTTTTCTCTTAGGAGTACCTGGCAATGCAATAGTTATTTGGATCATGGGCTTCAAATGGAATAAGACAGTTACATCCATCTGGTTCCTCAACTTGGCAATTGCAGACTTAATATTTGTTTTGTTCCTACCCCTATATATTGCATATGTCATCATGGGCTTCCACTGGCCTTTTGGGAGATGGTTGTGCAAAGCAAATGCTTTTATTGCCTTGCTCAATATGTTTGCCAGTGTCTTCTTCCTGACAGCAATCAGCATTGATCGTTATGTCCATCTGATCCACCCTGCCTTCTCTTATAGGCATCGGACACTTGGGAATGCCTGTATCCTGGTTCTACTCATTTGGATTTTGGCTACGGTTCTTGGAAGTCCAGCATTGTATTTCAAAGACACACTTATATCACCCCAAAATGTCACCATATGCTATTACAACTTTCACCATGACTTTGATATTATTGTATTCAGACATCACACACTTACATGGATAAAGTTCATTGGTGGCTATCTCATTCCATTCTTAACTATGATTGTTTGTTATTCCTTTCTGGTCAGCCAGGTTAAAAAAAGGACAGTACTAACCTCCAGCAAGCTCTTCTGGACTATTTTTGTTGTGGTGGTGGTTTTTTTTATTTGCTGGACCCCATATCAAATATTTAGCATTCTGGAATTGTCAGCTCATCATAATGTCTCTTTGCATGATTTGCTTGAAAATGCCATGCCTCTTGCTATTGGCTTTGCCTTCATTAATAGTTGCCTGAACCCTATCCTTTATGTCCTTCTCAGTAAGAAGCTCTCATCTTGCTTTAGTGTGACATTCTCAGAGTTGGTCAAACACACCCTGTGGGAAGTCAGCCGATCTGCTACAGTGAGTGATCACGGTCAGAATTCCCTGAGTCTGCAGTTGACTGAAGTTCCAGTGGTAGAACACCCTCTGGAGGAAATTTTGCAGTGACTGCATCCCTTTTTGTAAATTAAATTCAGTTTAGCACCAGATCAACATATGGTATGTCTGGATACAAATAAGTAGATGAGCATGTTACAGATTCTGATTTTTACAAATTCTGTTAAAGATCTCTAATTTTTATTATTATTTTTTATTTTTACTATAAGTAGAAAGGGCAACATTTTCAATATCCATATAAACAGTGTTGTCTGGTTACAGTTACTTTAAGCAATAATCATCATCACAATGGTAATAATATTCTTTAGTAGTCATCTTCTAATAGCAATGATTTCTCATATTAATATCTATTAACAATAATTAAGGTTACTATTAACATATAATAACGATCCATTATAGTAAAAGTAGTCCTCCTTTCTTGGTTTTAGGAGTTGTAATTTCTGTTTCTATTATTTAACCATAGATAACACAAATCATATATTTCAAAGTATTAGGTGTCTTCCTTCTCTTTAATTTCAAGTGTTAATCTATTCATTTCTACACATTCCCTTTATTGTTTTTCTGGTATAATACCCAACAAAAATATTTCTGATTTTAGATGTATATATTCCTTTATCATTTTTTCTATCCAAGTATGTATTTTTGTCCAGTACGTATTGATCTTTGGGCATGTCCACTGCATGTGGTAATATGAGCCCAGAGACTGATTACACTTCCAGCATTTAGTAATTCCACTAGAACTGCATATAACATTAACATTTTTCAGGACAGCCTATGATTAAAATGAGACATTTATACATGAGGTCTATGGGCCATTAAAAGGTTTACACTCATCAGAATGGCAAATGACATAGAAGTGACCTGGGTACCTACGGGACTGCTTGTTGCCACCGTCAGCTTCCAGCCGACCGGTGCGTTCCCACTGGGCAGGCCTCCTCGGGGTTCCATTATCAGGACTGTGTCGTCTGACAGCCCCAAGGGTACAAACCTTCTCTGTGGCCACACCCTCCCTGTGGAATGAATTGCCCCCGGAGATTCGGACAATTGCAGACCTGCGGACCTTCCGGCGCGCATTAAAAACCCATTTATTCCAGCAAGCTGGTCTGGCCTAACACTTAACGGGATTTTAAAATTGGTTCGTTTTAATTAGTTAAATTGTTTTAAATTTTTAGCTTTTATGATCTGGTTTATTGGCCACCGATTTAATTATTTTAATGATATTTTTAATTTTTATGTGTCTTCTTTTAGATGGCTGTGCACCGCCCCGAGTCCTTCGGGAGTGGGGCGGTATAGAAATTTTGTAAATAAATAAATAAATAAGTAAGTAAGTAAGTAAGTATAAGAATGTTGTCTGAAAATCTTAGATCCTTTGACCAACTACCAAGTTGGATGATCACATTCTACTGTTGATGACAGATGTTTGTTCAACACCCAGAAACCCACATTTGGAAGTGGCTGGATTAGATTAACATCTGGCATCAGTGCCTGAACTTGATATTACTACAAGTCATGACTTGATGGATTGATAAAATGTAACATGTGATTCCAATCTTAACCTAGGCTTTTCAATCTAGTATATTTCAGATATGTTGGGATTACAACTCCTAGACTTTCTCTGTTAATTCATTATGTCCCACTTCTATAGATCGCCAGATAGCTATGAATTTCATCTTAGGGGTGTTCAGTTTTGAGAAATTTGACTTTGAGAAAAGACTTTGTCTTTTTGGAGTTCTGATTGGGTTGCTGATGTTGTGTGGAACCTTGACACTATCCATCTGAATGCATATGTAAGTAAAGAGATATAATGGTAGATTAGTTGTTCCAGAGCCCTTTCTTTTCATCCATATGATTGCCTCCCTAGTTATATACCATTTGACTAAGTCAATAATCAATGCTTGGTGGGTTATTAGTAGAAAGCTTTGGAAATGTTTAAACGGCTTACTCATTCCTTAAATCTAAAAAAACCTCATTGGTGTCAATGTCAAACAATTTTATCCCTGATCAGACTGAATGTATTGTTAACCACTTGTTTTATGTCTTTCTGCTAAAGAGATACATAAGTTTATACGGTTTTCTGGGATAGATCTTTTTTTTTTTTTGGTGCTGTTTCAGGTGGGGGCACAGGGGAGGAAGCCAGCAAAATGCTGAAGTAGAGGTATTGCACCTGCTTTTCCATATGACTCAACTCAGCACCTTTTTTAGAAGACAGCTAGGATGCTAACTTCCAACTCGCCCTGTCTCAAAGTAAGATATTTTCAGCAATGTGCAGATACAGTAATTAAAAATAAACTGCAAACCAAGCAGTTTAAAGTCTCTTTCCATAAAGCAGCAAATTTACATTGTTGTTCAGTCCTGAAGGGTTATATTCTGTATTATGTTGTACACAAAATTACAGGGTATGGTTTTTATTTTAAATTTGATTACTGTGTTTTAATTCCAAATTATAAATCTGGGAAGTTCTACATTGCTCAGAGTCAAAATGGTTATATGGTCTATAAACCATACAAGTAAGTAAGTAAGTGAATGAATAACTATATTCCCCCATTCCAAAAGAACGAAGTTTACTTTCATATTGATTTTGCCAAGGTTCAAGTTGCCAAACTTAATGGTAGGGTGGGAAAACAGCTTTAAGAACATCCAAACAATCCTGTGAGTAGTTTGGAGACAGCACTGATCACCTCACTGCACAAATAGAAGAGTTAGGCTGTCACAACACCACAAAGCAGACATAAGCCTGGACTAGAATTGGTCTTTTACATAGGATGCTTACTTACAACCATTTCAAAGTGACAATTCTCCATCTATAACAGTAACAACAATACTGCAGAAGAGGAGAAAGAATTGGAGAAAATTACAAAATACGAAGACCTGCAAAGAAAACAACCATGCCAAAAAAAAATCAAAGATAGTACTAATAGATGCCTCAAGTTCAATCAGAAAACTGGAGCACCACTTGAACATCATTGACAAAATCACTGACAATTGTAAAAGGTAGTTTTTGGAACAATTTACTTCCTGTGATATCTTAAACCCATGAAATAACATCTCCTATCCCAGGTGCTTGGAAAAAATTTGATAGGTGGATAAAAATTCCAAATCCTGTTTACACATCTGGCTGATTATGCGACAAACTATAATACTTCATTGATTATCCATTAGGGCATATCTGAATAGTTCACCATCTATACCTTCCTTTCTCTACACCCATCTAGTTGATTTAATGATTGAGCAGACATGTGAATTGAAGTCTGGCTTCCTTGATTGAATAGATTCTTGAAACAGTGGGTTAACTTTGATTAGGTGGCAGAGGCAAGAAGTAGGTATACTATAGTTTGCTCCATATAAAGACAATCACTGAGATTTCAACAGATACCTACTCTAACAATCCATGAACAAGTACGGAATTTTAAAATAGCTGCAGCTTAGAAGGAAGACTGCACACTAATTGGTATTTGCTGTAAACTAACAGGACAATTAATTCATCCTGCAAGGTCTGCTGTCAAATGATACTCTTTTCTTTTTAAAACAAAGTCTTATTTAAGATTTCAAGTTCTCTTAGCTACCAGGATACTAATAAGATTTAGATGGATACTTAATTAAGACCTGTTTCCTCCTCAGGGCAACTTTCAGATTTCTTATGTTTATAGAATAGAAAGCCTGGGATTTTTTTCAAGTCAAATGATGCACCACTGAACAATGTTCATTGGAACATTTGTGCCTTTAATTTCAATCACTTGGTTTGCTTTCACAGTCACTGAGAAACTTTATGCTTGGTTTAATTTACAGCAATTTTAAATTTATTGGATTTGAAATGTTCCAATGAAAATGCACTTGTAGTTCAGAGAATCTTTACCAAAAGGATGTGAAGTTATAATGTATTTGGAACCACCTAGGTGCAAGAAAAGAAGTAGAATCTCAATCTCTACCTGCAGAGAGTAAAGATGATTACTTTGATAGAGATGTGCAGAAAATTAAATGGTCTGAAGTATGCTATAATTCCAGAATTATAGAGGTAGTATTCAAAAGTATCTCAGGTAAACACCACTCTATTTCACTGGAGTATAAGGAAGAGCTTAGACTTGCAAGTTGATTTCTTGGTGTACCTATAGGTCTGACATCACCTGTCTGGTCACAAGTTCAGCTATGCAGTGTAAGATTTGGATCCAGGAAACCATCTGCATCCAAACATTTCTAATATATCTAATCAGATGAGACATTAATTATATAATTATTTCAACAACACTGGGGATGGGGGTAGGGAATATAAACTTAACTAGCAGACCCCCCAGAATTCCCCAATAAGATACTTATATTGACTGTCACCAATCAAGATGCATCTGCTGATACTGTTTTGTCTATTTAGCTGTGGAATTTTACATCTTTCTCTAAAGACCATTCCCTTAAACCTGCCCCTAGAAAGACAAGCATTTCTTGCTAAATGTCTAGAAGTAGGTAATTTAATATACCTTCTACCTACCCTGAAATAGAAGAGACAGCTGAGTAACAATGTAGACTTGTGTATGGGAAAAATTTCACAGCAAGTTCTTTTTAAGTCAAAACTGTAAAATGGAATATAGGGTTGCATAAAACAGAAAATGTTTTTGACTGTAGAGCACTGCATCTCAAGTGTTCCAGAAAAATGATTCAGACTGGCTTGGCAGAAAAAAATGTAAGCCAATATGCGTGTTCTGAGTTTCATCAAAACAAAACTTTAAACAGGATTTCAGTATTTCACCCAGGGGGCTTGCACACAAATCCAAATGGCCAGTATTGGCAGGAAAGTTAATAGAAAGTTCTACAGGTTGTTATCAGCTAGCACTTATCTGGAACTTTGTTCACCACATTTTCTAGTTCTAGCCTTCCTTGGGAGGAACTCAGTAGTACATTATTTGCCCTTTGTATCCTATATACTAAATGAAGGGAATACAGATTACTAGTAGAATGTCTGGGTTTTGAATATTTTTCAGAAGAGAGAGAAGTCCTTTCCAATCAGTTACATCCTCTAGAGACTAACACATCCAGGCAGAAAGTATTCAATTCCAGTCAGTCCATTAAGTTGCTTTTAAAACGGTTTCAGAATATTTTGCCTATGCCAACATTACCCCAAAAGAATAAGGAATATGGATTTCTCCTTCACTCAAAAATTCATCTGCAGTGCAGATTTTCTGCATTTGAGCAAGGGATGAGGGGAGGGGAGACAAGAGAGATAGGCTGCTGAGGAGTGAGGCCCGCACAAGGATCAAATTCAAATCAATCATTGTCTGTCTGGATGCCAACATTTACATCTTAAATGTAAAGTACATTAATTTAACAGAACAAAGAAGTAATCTTGAGTCATGCTTGCATCTTTGCTCAGAAAACAATCCTTTTTAGACTTTCAGTGCCAAAGGGATAGACTGAAGAAATACACCAAACAGATCTCAAAGTAACACTTTCAAACATATTTTTGCACCAAAGCATACCACAGACTACTTAAGCAAGATCCAAAAGAGCATACATCCCTAAGATTAGGAAGCCAACTAGTAAAGCACTGCATTTTTTTAAAAGCCCCTCAAAGGCTCCATGGACAGATATAAATGGATTCAATGCTCAAATGACAAAGATGAACAACCACCACTGAAAAAGCAGAAGCAGCCAACCAACTAGCCTTCCATTAGTTTTTCCAATGCATTCCAAGTCAAAAACTCTAAAGGCATCTATCAACAGCATAGAATTTAGTGGAAGACAATAACTAAACTGATGATACTTGTGGGTCTGAGGTGTTCATGTATCCTATGTCCTGATAATTATGGAGCTTTCAGAGTGAAAATGAAGATGACAACACATTTACTACATAAAGGCATTTTGATATTTCATTAATGGGATCCAAGATCAAAGAATGCATTTGACATATTTAGCAGGCCAGATAGACCAATGTTATACTACTACTATTTGGCATTCCACCCAACCTTTGTTTATGAACTAAAGGTATTTTTGCCTTGATTTATCTGATGATCCATTTATTCAATGCATGGTGGGTTTAACTGAATTCTCCTTAGGTGGTTCATACATACAAGTTTGAGGGGAGTGTTATGAAATAAACCATCCTCTGCTGTTTACCCACCTAACATTTTAAACTCCTCCATTTAAGTGCTTTCAATGTCAGAGCAACCCACTATGTCAGGTAAAGAACTATCCAATTAATTAGAGGGGATTTGGTTCACCGTGTAAAATCACAACTTGGCATTCCTCCCAAGAGTGGAACTATGGTAGAACCACCTTGTGTCTCTAAACTGAATTAAAGAATTCAAATTACAGCATTTCCTTTTAGCCTACAAACTTCAATTGTAAACTTGATTTTTAAGTCAAACACCTGAAGATAATAAATCACAATATTTCTGCTGCAATAGTTTTATTCCAGAAGTCACAACTTAAATTTTGTTGAAAGCTGCTACATCCATTGATTGTACATAATCTTCGAATGCAGTGATCTTCTCTTCCAACATATCAGTTCCAACTTTATCATCTTCAACTACACACTGGATTTGAAGTTTCTTTATTCCATATCCAACTGGAACTAGTTTGGCTAGAAAGATAATAAAATAACTGTTAAAACTGATAATCTACTCTATATGTTTATCTCCTATAATTAGTTACCTGTGTTTCCCTGAAAATAAGACCGGATCTTATTTCCTTTTCGGCAACAAAATAAGCACTAGGGCTTATTTTCAGTGGGTGTCTTCCACCCACCCCCGTACAGAAGGCCCACCTCTGCTTGCTCATGACGGAGCTGCCCCACATCAGCTTACCTCAGAGCCCCTGCAGCCAGGCCATTCACACCCCAACACCTGCCTTGCCTTGCAGTACAAGCACCAGTATACCACTCAGCCTCCTGCTCTGTTGTGGCTGCAAGCAAACTGAAGTAGCGGGCTGCTTCTGCACACAGCTGCCAATGCTGTCACTTTGTTTTGGGTTCCAAAATAAGCACTAGTTGATAAGCAGGTGTTGGCGTGTGGATGGCCTGGCTGCAGGGGCCTGAGGTAAGCCGCCTCGTGGCCACGGCACCATGAGCAACCAGACAGAATGGGCGGGCAGCTGGCTGCACAGGCTCTTAAGTAGGGCTTATATTAGTAAGAACATGCTAGGGCTTATTTTGGGATGTCTTATTTTCAGGGAAACAAGATATTCAGCATGGATATTAGAAGCAAGCATCCAGGAACTTGAATTACACTTCCCTTAATACAAGAACTCCCCCCTGAAGTACAGCAGCTAATTTAAAGGGGGGGAAATTAGATAGTTCCTCCCATTCATCATTTTCTAGAACAATTCTAATAGCAGTCTCTTTAGTGATGTTTTTTAATAAAATGTGTTAATCTGGAAAAGTGCAACCAAACTCCTGATTTATGGCAATACGTTATTGCTATAAATGAATGTTGTAGAGACACAGCCCTTGTCCTACAAAATTCATCATTTAAGTTTCAGATGCTATAATAAACTTAGGTAATTTTCCTTATTGGAACCTTTCAATAAACATAAGTGCATTGAATACTATCAAATGCAGGCGCAGCTATAAGTAATAAACCCAGTTTAAGACAATGTGCTAATGACATCGTTGTTTGTAAGGAGGTAGGGAAGTCTGATACTTTTAAAAACTGTTTCTGTGTTGATGGATATATATGATGTGCTATAACAGTGTAGTGGGGAAGGGAATGATGCTACTCCACATACATCTGCCTATCAGGTGCAAAGAGAACTTTTACTTAAGAGGTTCTATAGGGCAAAGTAATTCACCTCTATATGTGTCTGAGACTCTCAAACAGAGGATGTGATAAGGTAAATTAGAGGGGCCATCAGAATTCAATAACCTAGTCTAGGAGCCCTGATGTCAAGAGTGGTTAGAATGCAATATTGCAGGCAAACTTTCCTCACAGCCTGAGTTTGATTTTAATAAGACTCACGGTTAACTCAGCCTTCCATTCTTCTGAGGTCAGTAAAATAAAGACCCAGATTTTAGGGGCAATATGTAAATAATGCTGACATTATAAACCAACCAGAGATGCTGTGAAGCACTATGGGGTGGTATATAAATATAAATACTATTAGTCCACAACATAGCCAAAATTCCATTTTGGGGTACTCGGTAAGAAATTTGACTGGCCCTATTACATCAGTTGGAAGTTCTCAACAAAAAGCCCATTGTTTTGTGAAATGGAAACAATAAACTCTATGAACTTTTGGGGACATGATTTAAGAAGCAATTCAACTATACATAGATCTTATGCATGTAAAGTGTAATAATTTTTCTATCTGCAACTGGTAACTTACAGGATCCCCACACTAAGCCATCAGCCTGAACGCTTCGGACACATTCCTCCAATTTGGCCATATCTGTCTCATCGTCCCAAGGTTTTACATCTAATAAAATAGATGACTTGGCAACCAGTGCTGGTTCTAGAGAAACCAAAAAATAATTCAATAAAAGCAGGTTGTTTTACATTATTTCAAGAAGTTAGAGCAACTGCCAAAGTAGTGCAAAACTGGACGATGTGGACCTGATCCAGACAATTGCCAAGAGTCAGACATGACTGAATGGATAACATCATCATGGCAACTATATTGTAACAAATTACACAACCTAGTGATAGTGTTCAAAAAGTCTTATTGTTTCTGCTTAGAAAAAAGCTAAAAGTATCATACACTAAATGATTAAAACTGAGAAACTGCAAAATAAGATTAAATTTAATCAGCATAGGAGAAGAATACAAGATATGATATTGTTCGTTACACTGAAATTCTCTTCTCCTGGTTGGGAAAGGAGCATTCTGCAAGCGTAACGGCTATTTTCCCACAGTTGGAATACTGCAACTGCTACAGCACAGAACAGTTTCAGGCCAGTACCTGTGGAATCACATATTTGCTATGAAATCAGTATTTTACTATTGACAAAAAAACACATAATTTAAGCAGGATATTGTACTCTTTCTATAGCTCTGGCAATTTATCTTCACCTGTCTTCAGACATTTGAACTGTAATGACAGACTTTAAATCTAAGCAATACCTGTAATAAGGAAAATGTCTATAATACTTATACGCAGTGATCTTAGACAGACTACAGTTAATCTAAGAAATAATTCAGACTGAGTAAATTTAAGGAGTGTTGAAGGGCTGATAACTTACTTTTGGCCTTCTTTGATTCATACTGAGCAAGCCGCTCCTCCCTTAACTTTTTTGCTTCTTCACTTTCCTGAAGAAATGAAAAACGAAGTTAAATAAAATAAAGCAATTATTTCCTTATCAAGTTCAAACTCAATTGGATCTTTCAGAAAAACAAATCATAATTTCAGTCGAAAGATGGTGATTTGGTTTTTATTCATCATGTCACCAATTCAAAAAAAGATGAGATTTTAATTTTAAAACAATATCTACAGACAACTTTAATATGCATTACAGAACATATGGTAGTTTCCCCTTAAGTGGGGCATGATTCCCGATTCCATGATTACTACTATGTGCCTACAGTTCTCTTGACAAAAACACAAAAATCCTTCTAGAACAGAAAGATCTGTTATTTGTTTTCCCAGTCTAGACTGCTGCCCTAGGCTTTCCCAGAAGTCGTCCAGTCTACTTAGCTTTTTCAAAGTCAGTGAAGGTTGGTTAGATTGTTCTATCTATCATGGTTATACAGAGTAAAGCATTATCTAATGATTTCTTAGGTTTCTATGAAGATTCGGACCATTACTGACCTCCGAGCTTTCCGACGTGCATTGAAAACCCATATCTTCCAGCTAGCTGGCCTGGCCTGACACCTCAGGGTTATTTTAATTTGTTAGTTTAATTTTAAATTTTATAGTTAATTTAATTTATTTTAACTTGTCTGTAATTTTTAAACTATCAGCATATCTAATTATTTTAATGGGCTTTTAGATTTTGTTTATGTGTTTTTACTTGCTGTACACTGCCCCGAGTCCCTAGGGAGATGGGGCGGTATATAAATTCAATAAAACTAAAACTAAACTACAACAGAGTGCCGGGAGAGGAGCTATGGTACTGTATGAGGATGTCAGGAGTGGCAGAGAAGTACATCAGAGTAATTCAGGATATGTATGAGAGGAGTACGACAGTAGTGAGATATGCTGTAGGTCAGACAGAGGAGTTCAATGTGGAGGTGGGGCTACACCAAGGATCGGCTCTGAGTCCCTTCTTGTTTGCTATGGTGATGGGCAGGTTGACAGATGAGGTCAGACAGGAACCTCCATGAACAATGTTTGCGGATGACATTGTGATCTGTAGTGAGAGTAGAGAGCAGGTGGAGGAACACCTGGAAAGGTGGAGGTCTACTCTGGAAAAAAATGAAAGTCAGTCGTAAGACAGAATATATGTGTATGAATGAGAGGGAGGGAAGTGGAACAGTGAGGTTACAGGGGGCTGAGGCAAGAGGTGCAGAGTTTAAGTATTTGGGGTTAACAGTCTAGTGGGATGGAATGTGTGGAAAAGAGGTGAAGAGGAGAGTGCAGGCAGGTTGGAATGGATGAAGAAAGGTGTCAGGAGTGTTGCCTGACAGAAGAGTGTCAGCAAGAGTCAAAGGAAAGGTATACAAGGCAGTAGTGAGACCAGCTATTCTGTATGGGTTAGAGACTGTAGCAGTGAGGAAAAGAAAAGAGGCAGAGATGGAGATAGCAGAGATGAGGAAGTTGAAGTTCTTTTTAGGAGTGACCAGGATAGGCAGGATTAGGAATGAGCACATCAGAGGGACAGCTCAGGTCAGCTGTTTTGAGGACAAGGTCAGAGATGCCTGATTGAGATGGTTTAGACATGTGCATAGGAGGGAGAGTAGTTATATTGGTAGAAGGATGTTGGAGATGGAGCTGCCAGGCAAAAGGTCAAGAGAAAGGCCGAAGAGATGTATTAAATTATTATATTAAAAGAGGACATGTAGTTAATTAGGGCGAGAGTAGAGGATGCAGAGGATAGTTAGGTGGAATCAGATGATTCACTATGGCGACCCCTAGTGGGAACAGCTGAAAGAAGTTATTAGGAGCTATTTGGCTTTTGAAGTGAAACATTTTTACTCACACATCATCCCTGCAGAATTTCATGTTGGCAGCCAATCTAAGGCTGTAAGAGAATGATCCTTCTATAGAGGAGAGTATTTGTAATTGTGCAGTCCTCTGTGCTCTCTGGGTTTATCTGTTTTCTTGCAGAGGTGTCATTACTGACCTAGGTAACATCATTGCTAGTAGGGAGTAGGGTTTGCTCTCATTTAAAACGATCCTTCTATGCAATAGATTTTATACATAACTGTTCCTCCTTCAGACTACCAACTAATTGAACAGAATTCCAAATCCACTTCACACATGGAGCTGATATGAAATAAGTTAAATGTGATTGTAATAGCAAACAGAAAATATCAAGCTGGGCAACCTCTGTACCAACACTGAAATCTCCCAACCAAGAAGCTAAATATATTCCATTACAATTCTGAGATGTGCAAGCTAGCCCAATTGGGCAGTATTGTAGATGTCTCACAGTGTCTTAACCATTTAATCTTAACTGCATTATAGTCTATTACATAATTCAATTAAGTTCATGCTGCTTTTTATGTAAGTCCCACACAAAATTAATAGGAAGAAGCTTGGGATACCTCATCTTCATCAGAACCAAAAAGGTCAATGTCATCGTCATCTTTGTTATCTCCACCTGTACTGTCTTCAACATCTGCAGGGCCATATTTTCCCAAAGCTTTCTTCACACCAGGCAGACTAGAAAAGAAATAGCATTTAATTGTTGACAGTACATTCCTATTACTTCAGTGTGGTCCAGAATAAAGCTGTAGAAGTGCAGCCTCCCTTTACCAACCAATTAACAGCTGTCCTTAATTGTATTGAAATTTCAAAGGTAAGATACTAGATGCCAACTTCATAGGCACCTGATGCCTTGCAGGCAAATTGAAATTTAAATGGTTACTTATAATGTATCTCCAGCACAGGTCTGAACATCAGACTTGTCATTGATTCAGCTAATAATGCCAATAAGTGTCTTCAGAAATAATATTTTATTACTAAACTAATATTAAATCAGATTAAATAACATTTTCTGAAATTGGAAATTTTCTAAATCAATTTGGATCAGATTTAGATTATGTGGATTATGAAAGCTTGTTTTAAAGTATGAACACCCCTTTCTTGTATAGCCAGTCCTTGATTTGTAACAATTTGATTAACAACAGCCTCCAAAAGTCAGTTATGATCTAAATTTGAACTTACAACTGTTACCCTACTCTGCAACCATGTGATTGCAATTCAGGCACTTGACAACTAGCTTGCAATTATGACTATGTTTTTTGGCAAAAAAATGGCATTGGTTAAGTTGGATTCATACTTACTAGTGATTCAATTTATGACTACTGGAAAAATCATTGTAAAACTAAATCATGTAATGACTTAAGACTGCAACAACTTGCAACAGAAATTCTGATCTCAATTGACGACCTGTAAGTTTATAATCCAATTTGTTCAATGGCATTAATCAGGAAAACTGAATTACAAATTTAAATTACAAATACTAATATAGAGATCTTACTTTCTTACAAATACCGAATGGAGAATTTTATATTACTGGCTACTGTACTGTGGATGTATACAAGAGGGAAATGTTTAGGTTTCATTTTGTTTGTTCTGGGTAAAACATATTCAGGTGAGGAAGCAGGCAAGGTTCATGTACGTTGCTGTCTTTTTCTCTTTGGGACTGTCCATCTTTCCAGTGCCTTCTCCCACCCAGCATCATTTTTTATTAATCTCAGAGGCCCGTCCCCAATCTTCAATGCCTTTTCTCATCACAACCTCAGCATGACATATACTCCAAGGAATCCCCATCTTCCCAATTCTTCCCTTCTCTTCCTTCCCCTTAGCCAACATCCCTGGTCTTTTCCCCATTCCTCTCCCAAACTACTTCTGCCTTGGTTAAAATAGCCCTGGTGTTCTCAGCTAGAACAGAACAATCTAATATTCATTTTTTGGAAACATGGGCCATCCTTAGCAGTTTCCTATGCAAAGAATATTTTCTATATCCCAATTGGAAAAATATCCAAAACTGTAGATTTCTGAAAAAAGAGTATATTTCTATGAGTTTCATCTGAAATACAAACTGTAGGCAGACCAAAAACAGAATTGCAAATAGCAGAAATGAGCCTCACCTTGCTTTTTGTTTCTCGTAAGATTTAATGTGGTTGTACCACCGGAGGGCATGGTATAACTCAGGAGGAGGGGATGAACCAACTGCTTCAAATACAGCAACATCTGCCTGTGATGGAACATACCTGCAGGAAAAGTAATCATGAATTTTAATTAGCAAGCACCACTTTAACTTACCAAAGTATGTACCATAATTACTAATATGGATTCTATGATACAGCTTTGCAACTTTCACCTTTGGGAAAATTACAGGGTAGTTAAAGTTGTTAACAATTGACACTAGGTGGCTCTTCAGATGGAACTGTCTGATGGGAAACTAGCAGACCTTCCCTTTCATATACAGTCCACTAAGGTTTGAATAGAGCAACACTGTCCTGGGGTTAGATTGTGACCTTAAGATCTGGCTCTTTAGTAGGATGATTGACTACAGCCATAATGTATCTTCATATTGAAGTAGATGGATTTACAAGAAAAGAGCAGGAATTCCTTGTCAAAAGCAACAATTTGAAGTTGCAGTTTCATTTATATCCGAGGGGTGTATGTGTGTATTTATTAAATCTACCAATTAACCCCACCTAAATAAAAATTATTCCACCCCAGGGACAACAGGCTCACAGACTACTTTCAATTCCACCCCCCCCCCTTCATTCCATAGTATTTCACTAGCTATAGTTAAAAGTTAATTGCAAAGTTAAATTCCAACACAAGCTCATTTATAAAAATAGACCAGACTTGACATCTGCTATAAAACCTTTTTAACTGCGAAAGGTTTTGATTTGAAATCCCTGCCAGGCAGCCTTTCAGTCCCCAATAAAAATAAGAATAGCACATGGGTTTTCGGAACAACAAAACCAAGGTAAGGTAGATTAAAGCAATGTTGAACGTTGCAGGGGTGAGGAAGAGAATTGAGGTTAAATTCGTTGAAATGTAATTACGGTCCTTGCCTTCGATATCTTTTATCAACGAGTGTAAAAAGAAACGCTTGGTGGCTATTAAAGCTCAGAGCCAGGCCTCACCCCGCAGGACCCTCCCCTCAACTTTACTTGGGGGCAAAGCATGTCAACGACAGGCAGTCAGGGCCTACAACGCCGAGAGCGAGCCTTTCCTCCTCAAAGGTTCCCCCGCGCAGCGAGACAAGGCGCGAGAAAGCTGCTGCCTGGGCCCCTCACCCCTCGATGTAGCTTTTATCAGCCAAGAAGGAGTTCAGGAGCTGCAGCCCGGAGGGAGATTTCAGGTCCCCAAATCCCATGATGGCGCCGAAGTTGTTCAGTTGCAACGACGGGAAGAAGGAAAACCTCCAGCTGGCAACCTCCCACCAGCACACCGCCGTCCCAAAGAGAACGCGCCCTTCCTCGGCCGCGCTTATATAGACCGCAGCGGATCCTTCCGCCGCGCACTTCGTCTAGAGGCAAGGATATCCTTCCGCCGCGCACGCCCCTCGTTTTTTTAAACCTCCTTCCAGAGAAAGTCGCGCGCGTTTTCCGGCCGGTCTTTTTTTTTTTTTTTTTTTTTTTTTTTTTTTCCCGGGCTGCCGGAAATTGCCGAGCGTCTCGCGGAAATTGCCGAGGGCGCCGCCATTGTTTTAATCCAACAGAGCGTTGGAGAGAGGAGGAGTTGTGCTTTGAGGTCGAGGAGCTTCCCCGGCCGCGGAGGTAACAAGGGGAAGGTGGCGGGCGGTTGGTCGAGCGAGAAGGAAGGCAGACCTTCGAGGAGGGCTCCTTCCTGGCGCTGAGGAGGAGGAAGCGGGAAGGGGGGCTGGACGGCGGACGCCCTTGACCGAGGTCGACCACCCCAAGTCCTCCGGGCTTGCTTGGTTTTCTTTTTGCCGCCCCTCCCCTCGCCTCACCTGCCCTCACCTGCCCTCACCTGCGCGAGTCTCCTCCTCCTCCTCCTCTGTTGGTCTCCCCTGCGGGGAGTTTTCGGTGCAAACCGGTTTCCCGGGCGCGCATGAAGTGTTGCCGTCCCGTGGCAGGGAGCGCGCAGGAGCCAAAGGACGGAGCGGTGGCGGGGATGGATTCGGATTCGGATTCGGATTCGGATTCGGACCATCACTGACCTTTAATGCACGTTTTCCGACGTGCATGAAAGACCCCCTTTTTCCAACTAGCTGGCCTGATACCTTGGGATATTTTAATATATTTTAAATAAATTTCGATAAAACTTTTTAGAATTTATTTTAATAACATTTTAATAAGCAGCAAATTTAATTGTTTTTAGATTGGCTTTTAGAATTGGTTACGTTTTGTTTTTAACCTGCTGTGAACCGCCCCGAGTCCTTGCGGAGATGGGGGCGGTATATAAATGTAATAAATAAATAAATAAATAAATAGTGCACTTATGCATGTCCCCTCTACTGATGATGATAATGATATGCTATCATTGTAAACTGCTCACAAAGTGCTGTAAAGCACTATGGAGTGGTGTATAAGGCTTCGTACTATTACTATTGCTAAAATAGGAAAACACTGTCTTAAAAGTTTATGGGCCTTTGATTACTTCATGCCATTGTTTCATGTCACATTGAGTGGTGTTAACATGGAAACAGGTCGTTTATAAAGATACTCCCAAAAAAAAAAAAAACCAAGACCAGAAACAATATAGGCACAAAACTCCCCATAAGTCCAATATCCAATTGGTTTGATTTTTCCTAACATGGAGCTTCCAGAAAAATTAGCCTTCAGATTTCATAATCCCCTCAGGGAACCTGGCCTTTAGGAAGCGGGGATCAAACATTTGGTCCCCAGATTGAGAAAGTCCACTTAGAGTTGAATAAGAGCACCTGTGTTTACTTTTTAGATTCTCAGCTTTATATACATCTCTCTGTGTCAAAGGATTTGTTAGAAGAGTTTTTTTTTTAAAAAAGCATGCATATATGTATGT
>JAEANM010006770.1:0-18318 GCA_017656035.1 Myanophis thanlyinensis
TGTGAGTGGGGTCCCGAATTACTTGAGTCAGGCTCATGGCTGTCATGGAAGCCATGAACTCCTGAACAACCCCCGAGTCCATGCCGGCAGTAAGTATAGCATTGGCATCTCTTTCTGATGCTAATTAGCTGGTCTGTGCCAGTTCTTTATTTTCATAAACTCTTATTTAATAGCAGTCTGATGTGCTTTTATTATTATTTTTGTGTCATTACAGATTTGGTCGGAAGAATGTCCTGTTTGTAACAATGGGGATCCAGACTGCCTTTAGCTTTATCCAGGTCTTCTCAACAAGCTGGGAAATGTTTTCTGTTCTCTTTCTTATTGTTGGAATGGGTCAAATATCTAATTATGTGGCAGCATTTGTTCTTGGTATGTGATTGTCTTAATGCAAACAGACCTTCTCAATAGACTGACTCATTAGCTCAGTGAGGGGCATCTTTATTTACTTTCTGTCTTCTCCACAGCAGTATTTCCAACATTGCTAAGCAGAACATAATTTAGAAATGGATCTGAAAAAAGTAGAACTGGTAACCAACCTTCTTGTTTTTAACTTGCACTCAACATGTATGTTTATTGCGTACAACTGGAATAAGCATCGGATATGAGATATCCTTCAACTCTTCTGATGTTTTGTTCATGATTTGTCCCTTCTTATATACTCTGTTCTGTGTTAAGGGCAAGATGCCCAAGTCAGTGACTATGCATTGTCCTTCTTACAAGGGCATTAATAACATTCAGCAAAGGTCAGCGGGAGGGAGCAGTTTATTCCTCACTAATGATTGTGATGATTGCCATACACTTGTCAATTGATGAGCTTCCCATCCCTCCCCAGTCATTTTTCAGCAGTGGTAGATTATTTCTCCTTATTTAAATATTACCTTTTTTTTTTAACAGTTTGCTTAATGGTCTTGCAGGAGAGGAGGAATTCTTCTCCTATTGGGAAATGCTTTTTATCTTTGTAATTCAATCTCCTCTCCTCCATCTCTTTCCCGTGAATGTGTTTGTGCAACTGGATCTCCTTTCCTCCTCTATTTCCCATGTCTGAGTCTTCCGATAGAGTGTGTTAATTTCTCTGAATGCCTTATCCCTCTCTTCATTTGTCCCTATATAAGTACTGTATGTGAGTGCATGTATCTGTAAGGAAATGTGTTTCAAATCCAGCATAAAACAATTGGTTGGTACGGTAAACATGTTAATTCATTCTCCCTTGTTTGAACAGGTGCAGAAATTCTTGGCAAATCCGTCCGCATTATATATGGCACGTTAGGTGTCTGCATATTTTATGCAATTGGCTACATGATGCTACCACTGAGTGCTTACTTCATTCGAGATTGGCGATTGCTGTTAATGGCTCTTAGTATTCCTGGCCTGTTATATTTTCCATTGTGGTGGTGAGTGTTTACTATTTCGAAGTCCCCATGGCCCTTTCCAAATTAATGGCAACTTATCCCCTTTGTGTTAATTGTGATAATTGAAATAATTAAGGTTGAATGGTACTAGCTGATCTTGATAATTGGTTTTTGATTTATTAATAAGAAATAGCACTACCTTATCATTTTGCTATTTATTTACTAATACGTAACCTGCTCCAAATAGCTGGCTAAATTGGAAACAACAATAAGTTAACATTTCTCTTAGGATTACATTATTAAGAAAGATTTAGGATTTGGATGCACTGCAAATGAATGCAATTGTGCAATGAAGAGCATTACTGCATTAAATTTCTGACCCATTCCTCTAAAGTTTCAGAGGGAGGAAAAAAGATCCGCAAGAGAGAATGGCTTGGGAAACATACACTTCTCTCAAATTTGGTCTAGCACAGTCTGGAATTCATCCAGATTTGATTCATGCTCACCTTATTAGAAACGATTTAGTAGCGTTTTTTTTATAATAATAAGCAATAGTCATTATCCAGGATATTCACACCTCATAAAAGTCCTGCCGTGATACTGTATTTTCTGATATACAGTTCATTTTTATAATCCATCTAGTAATAAAACAGAGTTCTGCATTTAATTTTTTTATCTAATAATAACCTTTGTACTAATATATTTCTACAGTATTGTTGTATTTCTACAGTTGGTGACATAAAAAAAATCAATGATAGGATCTATTTTGAAATTCAGATACAACTCTGGGGATCCTGCAACTCCCCCTATCCATCTGTCTCTTCCCTCCTATCTCAGCTGCCCACCCATCCCACCAGCACTCATAAAGCTGCTGTGACACAGGAGGCCTCGGTCCACCACATCCAGAAGTTGCAGGACCTCTCCCTGCCCCACCAGACTCAGGTCCACTTACTTTTGCCTTTCTGTGAAGCTGCTAAGAGGTGTGCCAAATTCTTAAGATGTGAAGTGCAGACAGACAGCTAGCAAACACAATGTTTCTGAAGGATAGAAAGAGGATTGTTCTACTTTTCAGAATAATCACAATAAGAGCGCCATCTCTCATGATGTTTCTGGCTAGAAAGCTAGCGAATGCAATGTTTCTGAAGGGTAGAAAGGCTAGCAGGGGGAGGGGAAGGCCTGTGGTAGGCTGGAGAAAGGAAGCTTAGATCTTTGGGATCTGAGCTTCATTTCTCTGGCCCACCACAGATGTTCCCTTCCC
Organism: Myanophis thanlyinensis; assembly: GCA_017656035.1. Taxonomy (NCBI): domain Eukaryota; kingdom Metazoa; phylum Chordata; class Lepidosauria; order Squamata; family Homalopsidae; genus Myanophis; species Myanophis thanlyinensis. Next base: position 2,608 of record JAEANM010006770.1, read on the forward strand.
CTCACGGAGGGGAGCTGCCTACTCTCTTTCAGCTGACAGTTCTTCCATTCCATCTGCTTAATTACCATGTATGTGATTGCCCAATGACCACAACTGAATGAGCAAGGATTATGGTCCATTGAGCAAAGCAGTCGTGTGGGCCTCTCAATTAACCACCACAACAACTTAACAGCCAAAATTCAATGCCCAGTTGTGGTTGTATATTGAAGACTACCTATATAATGAATTGGAAATTAACCAAATGGATCCATTTAACTTAAACTTAATTTTAATTTTATATTTGAAGTGTTCATTAATTGTTTAATACTATTTTAAATTGATTTTAAAGTTAATTTTAAATCTAACTGTTTTAATTGATAAGCCATTATTTAATTATTTTAATTGTTTTTATGGAGTAAACTACGTATGCTTATTTTATTGGCTGTAAACCGCCCCGAGTCCCCAGAGAGAAGGGGCAGTATATAAATCGTGAAAATAAATAAAAAAATAAATAAAAATTTTCCCAAACTTTCTAAAAAAAACCCAAAAACCTAAGCTATGCTGTAAATGCATTGTAGGTTGTAACTAATCAATTAAGCACGTTCTGTGAATACAGATTTGAATGACCTTTTGAGATCTCTTGCAGTTCTATAATTTTATATCTTGGTTTGTTTATTATTTGGCAGTAGTCTTGTGTAGGAAGATACATTGTAATTCAACAGGATCTTCAATCAAATCATTCTTCTGAGTTTAAAGTTAATTCCAAAAAAATATATTAAAAAACAAGAAAGAAAGAAAAAAGCTATTGTGTAACAATTCTGCCATTAAATAACTCTGTGGATAATTTGTTAAAAGCATATAAAATATTACACCACAAGATGGTGCCACTGTATTCTTAAAAATTGGAGAAGATATACCAAGCTATCAAACACTTTAGAATCCTGCTCCCCCTGCCCCAAATTTTGAGATACTGTATCTGTTAGCCCATAATTATTTTATTTCTAAAACAAGTTTAAATATATATAGCCACTCCATCTCAAATGCTTGAATGCAGCTAATTCCATTAGAGCTAGGGTATTGGAGGAGCATCCCAACAGCTCTGATCAGAGTTTCTATTATTATATTAGCCTTTCCTCAGAGGACTCTTTTTTTTCCAAACTCACAAATGTTTCCCTCACATCACCTTTAAAATTAAGAACAAGTAATGCTGTGTTACTTGCTCTCCTTTTTCTTTACTTTTGTCGTTGTTCTTGCCCACTCTGTACGGTGGGTCATTTTCATGTCTTTGAAATCTTTCTGAATTATAGACTGATGTAAACCAGAAAAATCACATTTTTCAGACATTACAAAATAACAAATGATCTTATAACTTTGTCAGGAGAAGGGAAAACCTCCAAGTTACAGCATCTCTGCATTTTTCGAGCCTAAATAGCAAATCGGCAAAACAATCAACTTACGTTTTACAGGAAAAAAGAAAATTCAGTAGAAGAGGCATCCTGGCTATCCTTCTCTTCCCTATTCTCCATTAAGGACAGATAGGCCTTTCAGTAATTTTTGGACCAGAAAAGGGAACATTGATGGGAAAACCTCTTGGATGCCTAGTTAACCAGTTTTCTCTGGCACCTAAAACTGAAATAGTCCCAGTGACACAGCTCTGAGCTGGATAGAAGAGGCAATCAGTCCTTAAGTGAGCTAGCTGGAGCTGTGCAACTCTCTCGGGGTCCTCTTCTATGTGACATAAAACATACACTCAGAAGAGGACTTGATTGCAGTTGCTGATGAAAAATACTAGTTTCCTCCAAGTCATCTTGATCTAGCTTCAGCCTCCTTCAACAGTAGACCAGCCTGAAGGTGGAATTCTAATGTGAGGGTACATACATTTTTAACCCAAGCATTCATAGCTGACTAAAGGCTTTATTAATGGACATCTTTCTTGAAATAGTATTTGCTTGATAACATGGGGAAAATATTTGGTGATATGTATATCATGAAAGTTTGCAATTCTAATTATTATGTATTAAAATACTTGCAGGTACATTCCTGAATCTCCTCGCTGGCTACTCTCTCAAGGAAGGATTCAAGAAGCAGAGGATATTATACGTAAAGCTGCAAAAAGGAACCATGTTGTAGCCCCCGAAGTAATATTTGATCTTGCTGAGGTAACCATGTGTATTGAATCCATGAATGATTTATTGCTATGCTCCTGTGCTTGGAGAAAAATAACATGAATTAAAACACTGTCCTATAAGTCCAAAGTCTTCCAGACTCTTTTCATAAAATTGCTGGTTATTGATTCTATAACATGATATTGGGACATGGTTCTAAAATAGGTACTACTTATGTGAAAATTACTCTATGCCATGTGTTGCAATTTTGCAGCAGTTTACTTAACATACTGTATTTTTCAAATAAATAATGTTTGCAGGTTATCTGCTTATAAGGTAACAGGTGATGTTTGATTCTCATATGAATGTATTATTTTATATAGTTGCAAGAATTGAATTCCCAAGTTCAGCAGTCCTGCAGCATTTTGGACCTAGTGAGAACTCAAAATATACGAACAATCACAATTCTGTCTGTGATTCTATGGTAAGCAACTGATAAATCGATTCCTAGAAAATGCCCACATTTCCAAAGTCCAGAAACCAGATTTCAAGAAGTCAAAATTTTGGAATTATTTTATTTACTTGCAGATAAATAAAGGCATGGGGCATTTCTTAGACTTACTTATGGAAATCTATATATCAGTCTAAATCTTAACTGTATTATCCAGAATACCATTGTTTTTGAAAATTAACTTTCAAAATATCACCCTTTCTAGAGATTTCATATCTGTCGCCTAATATGACTATGTCTGTCTCAGATGATTTCCTAGGTGAACTGTTTTCAGGAGCAAGTTTAAATTCTCCACGTGCAAATTATTATATCTGTCTTGATTAGCTAATTATGGATATTCTGAATGACTTGGAACTTGAAAAAACACTAAAACACTCATTCTGTCACTTTTTACATTTACACCATTTCAGCATGTAAATTGTAAATGTGGCTGGAGTCTAGAAACCACCTTTCTCTGTTGTTCATGTAATGCCCACAACCTTCCATTTTTTACCTCAGCTGACATTTAGGCTAAGGATTCTTGTAGATATGGATCATATCAATTACAGATATGTAATTACTGTTTATTTATTTGTGCTGATTTATGACTGCAATAAGCATGATTTATGACACACATACACATACACATGTTCCAATTTATGTATTCTTTTCTCCTTAGCGAAAGTTATACATAATACTCTGTTGTGTTCTCATCTTGGATTTCTACACATGACAAAAGAAGAAACACACTTTCATATTCTGTATGAATGGAGCGCAGCCCTGGAAAGAAAATTTAATAATATTTACTCTCTGAAATTTACTGGCAATTGTTTTGCCAATTATAAAAAAAAACTGTATCAACAGATTCTAAAGTAAAGAATACAAGGGCATAAATGGAAAATTGCCTCATAGTGTGTAACTTAACACATATGCTGTCTGTCAAGCTAACTCTTGAACTCCAACATTTGAATAGAGATGCAGATAATTCTCACTTAACAGCCACAATTGGGATTGGTGATTTCAATCATTAAGTGATGAAGTCATTAGCAAAACCTCACATGACCACAACAGACTTACAACCTCTCTTCCCCTGTGATCATTAACCACATCACCTACGGTCATTGGATGGGACATCATGTGGGCATGACCTACAGTTTCACTGCTGGCTTCTCCATTGACTCTGCTTTTTGGAAGCTGACTGTGAAGTGCATAAAGGTAATTTATGTGATCATAGAACACTACAACAGTCATAAATGCCCACTGGTTGCAAGGTCTGTCTGTATGGCACAGCTCAAGTCTAGTGCAGAATAGTGTCATTGCCCCTATATGTTTATTATCACCTAGATCTGTCTTTCAGGATGGTGATTTCCATAGGCTACTTTGGAATCTCTCTGGATACCCCTAACTTGCATGGAGACATCTACCTCAATTGTTTCCTTTCAGCAATAATTGAAGTCCCAGCTTATACTATCTCTTGGCTGCTCCTTCAGCATCTGCCCCGGCGGTATGCAATGGCAGGAGTCTTATTCTTAGGAGGCTGTGTTCTTCTTTTCATTCAGTTTGTGCCTGCACGTAAGACTGCTTTCTTTGACACTTTGTAGATATAATCCATGGGGATAGCCAACTAAGCAATATTCTGTAATAATGCTATGATACACAGGAATAGGTTGCAGACCTACAGTATTTTGTTTTGTGTTCATTTTGCTTCTCTAGTGGTATAAAAAGAGAAGTGCTGTAATTCTGACTTTTGATTTATTTGTTCTTTACTGTACTGGAAATTGAACACTAATATATTAGATTTTCATTTGATGTACCACTTCACAATTAGAAAAAAAATTGTAATAGAAAATCTACTTCAGTAGATGCATCTGGTAAAGTAAGTTCTTGCCTGAAGCAGAACAAAGTAATATCCCATAGAATTATAATAAAATATAGGTATTCCTCATTAACTGTCAACAGTGGGGACTGACAACCCCATTACTAAGCCAAATGACTATTAACTGGAAAATCACATGATTGTGACTGTGCTTTCTTTTTCCCCATTCCCCCACTCTTTGAAATGCCTCCCACTCCACCAACAGTACTGAGATCATTGGCTCAAAGCTAATCAGTTTCTGGCTTAAACCAATCAGACTCCTAATCACTTCCCTGACTTTTGGAATGCTCACTTGGGCACTGGGATAATTAGCAATAAGGGAATTAATATTTGTCTTTACATTCATTGGAGAAAAAGAGATTATAAGAGAGTAAGCAGGCACACAGAATACACATTAAAAGCAATGTGGTGGCATGCGCAGCAAATAGCCAGCATTTTCCTCACTGTGTGCCAGCTTACTCTCTTGTAATCCTTTTCTCTCCAATCTGTGCTCTACAGTGGAGTGGGGAGGGGGGGAACAGGTCAGGCATAGGGCAATGTGTACAGACTGTAATGGCGTTCATGTGATTGTGGTAATCGGGTTATTTAGAGACAGCACCATCATAATTTTGAATGGTTGCTGAATGAGGCACTTGGTAAATGAGGATTATCTACCATATAAATGAAGAAAAGAAAAGAGGAAGGCAATTGTTCTATTGTTTTACTGGCAGCTTTAATTTAATTTTGTTTGGCTTTTGCTTATAGACCTCAATGTTCTGTCCATCATCCTCGTGATGATTGGAAAATTTGGGATCACAGCCTCCTTCTCAATGGTTTATGTGTACACTGCTGAGCTGTACCCAACTATTGTGAGAAACATGGGAATTGGAGCCAGTTCAATGGCCTCCAGAATTGGCAGCATCCTCTCGCCTTACTTTGTGTATCTTGGTAAGTTGTTGCCTATTTTCTGCTAACTCGTGATCATATGCCCTGCTTTTTAGTATTATAGCTAACACTTACTGGTTTCTGATGTACATTCTTGTAACATGTTGCTGCTTGGAAAGAAGTATACAGATGGAGAAACTGATCTCCATTTCTGATCTTCATTCTGAGGAAATCATGATCATCCAAATAAATCTATAAATATAAATTATACCTCAAAGTCACAATATTATGGAAATGTAAATTGTTAAGCAACTTGACATGAATAACTCATTGCTACTTGTCCTTTCTACCAGGTGCCTATGATAGATTTCTTCCCTACATCTTAATGGGAAGTTTAACAGTGCTTGCAGGAATCCTGACCTTGTTTCTCCCGGAAAGTTACGGCACTCCTCTCCCAGACACTATTGAACAGATGCTAAGAGTTAAAGGGTAAGGATGTTGCAGAGTAGAAATAAGCAGAAATCCCAGCTAATATTGCAGCAGATCATTTTGGAAAAGCATTTGAAATTTATTACAGAAAATATTAGAATATTGTAATATATTCTTAACATAAATATTATTAGGATACTTAAAAGAATGGCATGAAGAATAATATAATAATATATAAAAATATATGTTTGAGTCTAAATTCATGGAGTCATTGAGAGTCAGCGGCATATAAGTTTAGTAAATTATAAATTATTAACATTTAAGAAATTATTATATTCCTGAGGAACAGAGTTGTGATATGCAAGAGAAATTCCAATTGTCCCTTTTCCAACTTTTTCAGACCAAATCATAATCCTATTAAATTCAACTGTATTGCAATTTCCCAAAAACATCTCTCATCTTTTCCAAATCACTAAACCAAAATGTCTGGGTAGTTTCCAGAAGTCTCTAGAATGCTACTTTTGTATCATGATAAGCATATGTAAACAACACTAGGTTTCCCAAGTGACACAGTCATAAACTTCCATAGAGGGGTGAAAATAGAGTCTAATGAACTTACACCACAGCACAATTTTACTCCTTATGTACTTACACAAAGTGTTTCAGCATAAATATGATAGGGATGAATATCTTTCTGACCTCATAATGCACATTTTGTCATTTTTCCCTTTGTGCTCTGTGGTTCGAAGCTAGGCATGTAAGCACATTTATTGCATATAAAAGTATATTTCTTAAATAGAAGTTGAAATAAGTTTGAATTATTCTAGAACCCTATGAACATGTATTTTTTCTGTTTCCTTTTTTACAGAATTAAAAATATAAAAGCACTGAAACATCAAAATAGAACAAAGCATACAGAAGAGAATTCAGTTATTCTAAAGACCACAACATTCTGATGAAGCTGCATTGCTCACATCAAACCTTGAACATTGCTTTTAATTTTTTTCCAGAAAAGACTAGCCTACGTACTTTTTTCCTAGGATGGTAAATATATTTATTAAAATACATTCATTTTGAGAATGTAGATACAATCTATCCCAGTATGGGATTTCTACTCCATGCAACAGTGTTGGATATCGAATTTTGTTCACTTTTAGGACACATTAACAACCATCCTTTTTGTGAGACTGCATTTTTAAAAGATACTTCAAGGTGCAAGTTAAGTGTCTTGATATAATTTTTTCCACGCATAGTGGCAAAAAAATTAAATAGGTAATAGAGTTTGGATATTGTCACTCCAGCTTGAGATTCTGTACCTCTTTTCTTGAGAGAAAAATAAGCTTGAAATGATATAGAGAAACTGGCAAAGCAGACCTTAAAATAATTATGCAAATGACTGAATGTAATAAAAGGAGAAGAAATTGAAGCTGATTGTTTTTTACTAACACATATGACCTAGAAATGGAAAAATAAATGTTCTAATGCAAAACACTGGCAAATTAGTTTTGTTTTCAGAATGAATTTATTTATTGCAGATTTAAATGATAGCTATATATACAGTTGTATACATCTGGGAATATAAAGTTTTGCCTTATTTAGACATATATATTTTTTATCCAAAAAATTCATGTTTAACTCTTTCATTTTACTGTTCATTGAATTTCCTCTGATGCTAAAAAACTGTGGAAACATATGCTCATCTGTATTTTCAATTTTTTTAGTTTCATGCTGTTTCTGCATAAAATAGATGATACAGGTATGTAATAAAGATATTTTATAATGCAGATGTGTTAATTTAATTGGAATGTACCAATCTGGGTCCTTCAACTTACCTAATTGTTTTCTTGGAGTAAGCAGAGAACTATTTAAAATGAGTATCATGTCATTTATAAACAAGGTTGTTGATCATACAGTTGGAATAGATATTCAAAAATATTAACCATAGATTCTGGTAACTATAAATCACATCTATATGCTTTTCTTTTAAATCAGGACTCTGATTTGCATATTATTTTATTAAAAGAATTAAATGATTTTTATGATGCATAGTGCAATAAATTTTACACAGATTAATAAATCTGATGTAATATCAAGCTGTACTTCTGCTGTGATAATTTGTTGGTTGCTTTAAAAATCTTAGCAAAAGTGACACATAAATATATTGAAATATATAAGCACTTTTGCTTCTGGTAGACAGAGAGCATATAAATATGTCAAATAAATGTATGGAAGCATGTAGATCATCCATACTCGAATTGCTGCATCCAATTCCTTGAAACTTGCTGTTTTCCCAGTAAGAATATGCATAGCATCTTATTATGGCAGTAACTATTGTGCTAATGTTAAAGGTATCTCCTAAATGATGATGTAACACCATGCAGAGCATGTTAGAACTACTTGCTTGATCTGATCTGTTTTGAAAATCTTGTAATGAAATCTTGCTCAGCAATACATGATAGCATTATTTCAGCATTATTATTCTAAAAGCCTTTCTTACCTTAGTTTTTCTCAGAAACTATTGGATTTCATCTCTTCAACAAGTATCCTGCAATGTTTCTTTGAAAACCAGATTGTCAGCCTTACAGCTTGGCAAACTACTAACTGGAATCAATAGAGTTTATAAAAAAAATAATAGTGTATTCTTTTAAAAAGATAGCAGAATATAAACAAAACTTTTGACAGATTCATGTGCCTAAAAATATTCCCAGGTCTGTGGCCTTTGTATATGAAGTTGCATTTTATCAGATGTTTTTTTTTTCTTCAAATCCTGAAAAGTAATTCTGAAATGGTTTATTTATAAAATATTTTAATATTGGGATGTCACATTGATTCAAAATAAAAATGAATTTATTTCTTGGAAAAAATGTGTTACTCTTTTGAAAAAAATTTCTAAATCTCCCACATTTGCTCTAAACAAACAAACAAACAAAAATCCCAGACTTGAAAACCTCATAGGAGAGTTTCCCAAAGTTCTTGATCATTTTCACTGTTCTTTTCTGTATCATTTTTAGTGGCCAAGTAGCCAGAACTGTATAGCGTTTTCCAAATGCAATGACATTGTAAAGATTACGATGTTGTTGGTTTTGTGAGTTTTATTCGTATCCTGGTATTTATATTTTTCACTGTGGTGGTAGATCCTGCACTAGCATTGATGATGTTACCTAGTTTGGGTAATGAAACTTCTGGAGAAAAACAAACAAACAACCAAGCTCAGAGAGCACCAAGGACCCTTCATTTCAACCCTAGCTACAAATATTCTCCTTCTCCACTATTATTTTCCATCAAATTTTATGGGTCACGTTTTGCATCATGGATGACTGAAGACAAACAAGCAAGATGAATTATTTTCCTCCTCTGGATTCCAAATGTACAGTGCTTGTTTTAAGTGTTGGTGGGGAGTTCCAGGAAGAGGATGGAGGCCTGGAGCAGGACTGGTTTATCCAGATGTTGCTAGCAGTCCATCTTCCAGTAGTGTGCAATGCTTAGTCCTTTTCAGACTCTACAAAAGCACAGATTCTCCATCTGGTTTTGAGAGACCTTTTAAAATAAGACTATAGAAATGCAGGTATGGAAATATGGTATGGTGTGAAGATGGATTTTTATTGTAATATTTGCCTGTTTGTGTAGAAAGTAGAATAACATTTCTGAATTGTCAATGCCCTTTATTATAAATTGCTATGGAAATGAGTAATCTATATTCATGCAGTAAATTTATATGCAGATTAGTGCCTATAATGATGCAGTTGAAAGAGTCTCTATTATATCAGAAAATCAAGATAGTAAATAATAGCTTTGGCCCCCAAGAATTATTTCTGCAAATAGATTCCTTCTTTATCTCAACAATGTATCATAATATTAAAATTAAGTTCAGAGTTGTAGTTCAGATTAATGCAAGTTCCTCAAACGTTTACCTCTCTGTAAACACCCTTTTTATTTTCTCTTTCTGAACCCGGATATAAAACAGTGCAGAAATAAAAGTGAAAGCAATTGCAGTCTTGTTTTGATTTAGGAATCGGAGGCTTGCCGTTGACAGAACTGCATGTGGAAGAGAGCCAAATAGAAAAAGGGATTATTTTAAACATTTAGAAGTAATCAAGCCTGCCAGCAACACCTGGATTAGGATTGCTAGTTGTTCCTTTTTCTTCTGTATGACTATTGAAGGACTTTTGAAGACTCCTGGAGAAAAAAGGAGCAATGCACTGGAGGTAACTTGATAATTTCATGGGGCAACAAGTTAGAAACCATCTTGAAAAGTTCAAGAAGAAACTCAGAAATGATAAATTGCTTAGAACCAGAAATAAAAATAGAAAGGAGAGGAGAGGCCAAAGAGTAGGGGGCCTCTATTATAATTAAAAGGCTTTTATTTCCTTCCTACTTTTCCCACCCTAATTTTGTTTGAGCCCAACCAACCCTTTTGTGAAACTGAGGAGTTGGTTTTCTGATTTTTTAATTGGCCCTAATCACTATAACAAACTTTTTCATCTTATAGGTTGGTTAATTAATTGTAAAGAAAGATATTTGATGTTTTGTTCTGGGAAACTAGTCCTTAGTTCTTTAGTCTACTTTTTATTATCTGCAGTGTTTTTGTGATAATAGAACTAGACAGCTTGTGGACTGACAAAATGATACAAATATTTTTATAAAGGACCATTCAATACTTTTAACTCGCACAGATAATGTAGCCTTGATTAATGTTTTCTTATCTATCATTGCTCTTGGGAGCAATGATACACAAACAATTTCACTGTACATGTTTGAAAAAGCTGCTTTCACTTACAACGAAGAATGCAGGGGGAAAAGAAGCTTATAAGAGGAAAATTTTGACATTTGTGTCACAACCACCCAGAACAGATGTGAACAAGAATAGCTAGCCATTCTCTCCCTTTCCCCTGCATTTTTTAAAAATATACATATAGCCTTTTGGAAATGACTTTTCATTTGTGAAGGGACGAGGCAATTTGTTTCCTAATGCAAGCTGCTATACTGACATAGTTTACATTATAAGCTAAAGCTGCTGCTGCATTTTGATAAAAAATATTTCTCCCAGGTATATGAGCATGCTGATGAAAAGCTCAGCCTTGATTATATATTGACTGCAAAGGAAGGATATCTCCTATATAGCCTAAAAGAAAGTTTCTGATCTTTATTTGCAAAGATGTTTATAGCAGCCTATTTATCAGTAAATGGAACCAAATGAGCAAAGTTCAACTATTCTGATCAGGTTAAAGTTCCCTTTAGCAAATGTCAAATAATTCCTTCACACGTTTCTAAAAGATCATTGGAGAATGCCTTATAGCACTGCAATACGCCTTGAAATATATTGTACCTAAAGCCCTATTTATGTTATTTTTTTCTTTAGAAAAAAGATATTGCATTGTTACAGTTGGTGATACAGTCAGCCAGATGTTAGACTGGATTTGGCATTTTATCCATCTATCCCAACCACCTGCATTAGGCAGATGTTTGATTGTATTAAAAGGTACCCATCGCGGAATGTAAGCTGTTCCAATTAAAGCTACCTATTGCAATTGACTGATGGTGATTTTGTCAATGCCGATGGTGTTCAAGAGGTGCTGTAGCTGTTTTGGGATTATTATTACTAATCAGCACATATATTAAAGGTCTAGAGAATATTGGGAATACAAGAAAAACAACTACCCCTTATATTGATTTAATTGAAACATCACACCAAAGCATGATTTGCATTTAGAAATACACAGGTTGTAGCTCCAGAGCCATATGCCACTTAATGAATTCTTGTGGTGGCTCCAATCCACCCTCTCATCCCCAGAAGTTAATAGCAATGCAATTTTTAGTATGCCAGAAGGGAGAAATTGTTATATAGTATATATGAGGAACAATCGTATTAAGTCTATATTTAAATACTTTAGCTTTCAAGAAATGAATAATGCAAAACTGTTCCCCCATTTTTGGGAGTGTGGCTCCCAGTACGCCACAGACCAAAGTGGTTATTGACTTGAAACAGTTTTATCCTGCTAAGGTTTACCTTTCTTAAAAACCCAGTTAAGTATACAGTGGCAAGGCTGGTGTAACACTGCACTTATCTGTGTATTGATCCTACTCAAGGAAACGCCCATTCAAGAGCAAGAGCTTGCACAAGTTACTGTCAAAAATCTAATGAGAACTATTCTTTCAGAATGTGGCCCTCTACTGATTAAGTTATGATTAAGTTAAATTATTCACTACTGAGACATCATTATCTAGCTCAGCAATTGTATTTGTGATGTTTGAATTTAACTACTATTTTTGTGGTCCTAGATAATTGTTCTCCCTTTCCTTTATTATATGACCCACTGAGTTTGTAAACAACTAGTATTGTATCTGGGCTTTCAAAGGGATATGGTTGGTAATGATGTCCTTCTGTACATCTTAGAATTTGGGTCTCTATTTTTGTCTCCAATCACAATGCTTCCATTGCCAACTTTTGGTCCTAGGCAAGCACCAGGATAAGTTTAAGATTTGCCGTTTTCTATTCTTGCCTCTGGGAATGATAGACTTTGATACTTTACATGCAGGAAATATTATGTACTGCACAGTATTAAAAAGCAGAGAGCCAGCCCAAAATTTCTGTATGATGAAGAGGAATTTATGTGTCATGAAAGAGGAATGTTAATAAAAGTGAACAGGGATTTTTCCTTTTTTTCCTTGTCTCAGATACAAGTAACCACAAAACTCTTTAAACTGATTTGGATACTAAACACTTTAACTTGGGAAGGAACAGATGCCATTTATTACTTTCCTTAAGACAAATTAATTCAGAAAATGTAAGTTGCTTTGTTGCAGAGACAGGAAGAGGATAGGTTAGTATAGATTTCTGATTCTCAGTTAAGTTAATAACTGCAATATGTAAAATAAAAGTTACTTACAGTGGTGCTTAAATGTCTTAGTTTTAGGACTTGTGCAGAGAACAAAGATTATGTTTTAGCTCACATTTATATAGAAATATTGAAAATTCAAACATTTAAGCACCACTGTAGGTGTTTATATGCATATTGTTCCTCATGTGCATCTTAATTTAATCCAGACATTAAAATATCTGTCTGCAGCTGATATTGATGGAAGTACAGCAATGGCAATAGCAAAACAAAAAAACAGTTTCAGTTCTACCAATAAGAGTAAACTTACAATGCAATTTTTTTTCCTCTCAAGTTCATAGCTCTCTGAGACTTTTGGAAATGCTAATTTATTTACAAATCTAACCAGCTTCAGCCATTTCAAAACCTTTTCATTCTGCATTTTAGAAATTTGGTCTGTCCTTGTTCTTTTATAGAGATGTTTAGTACTGATAGTCATCCAATCGTGACCATAATGATTATGGTCTCAACTCGTGAGGGTTAAGCAAGGTGATCATGTGATTGCTTAGCTTAATGATCACCACCCCTGCTTTCCCCAGTGAAGTTGTTAAGCAACTGTGTGGGTTGTTAAGCAGTGTGTGGGATGCCTCAGATGTGGGCAGATCCTGAGAGGTAAGTCCATATTTGATAGTTGTAGAAAAATGACAAAGGATTTCAGTGATGTCCTAAAGATAGCTGATTTAGATGAATATCTTTATTGCTTCAGCTGGAGCAAATTGGCTTTCCAGAATCTTAAATATAGTCCTCATTTCATACAACCATCAAATCTGGAAGAAATGTAATCTGGAATTATTATAACACTGTTGTAAGGGGAAGCTCTAATTAGTTGACTATAAAAGTTGCTCACTAAATTCTGAACAATTGCTGCCTCCATTTCATCACAAAACATGCAATTCAATCCTTCATAACAAATTTGTTTTGATGTGTACTGGAGCACATAAAGCTATTGTGTTAGTTCTGGATAATTCAATGTGGTGTTAGGTGTAAAGTGACATCAAATCTACAGGAGGACCAAAAATGAATTGACTTTCAACACTTAAAAATAAAAATAAACTAGGCCTTTAAGTGACATGTTACACTCTCCTGAATTGGGTGGGGCAGGACAACTAAAAAAACTGAATTTGTTTGAATAGCATTAATTAAATGCTATTAAGATGCTGACTGTCTCATACATTTGCTGATTTCTTCTTGGCCTGCTAAAAGTAAAGCTGGCTACTGCAAAAATTCCTCAGCTAATAACTAAACTAAAGTGGAAATTCTTCACACCAATATCCAAGGGAGCCAAGATTTGAAACATAAGCACAGGTGTTAGAAAATGGCTCATGAAATACTGGGTTCATTTATTTCCAAAGAATTTTTTTTTCAAAGTAAATTTGAAACTACAATGCAAACATGCTAAAACCATGTTCAAATTCAAATGTTGTGGGGGAACCAGTGTTTAGAATTTAACAGATACTGTATATTTGGTGTAAGAACATCAGGGAGAAATGACGGATTTTCAAAGAAAGGAAAGAAGAGAGAAAGAGAAAGAAAGAAAGAAAAAGACCTAATATTTATTAAAATAGGAATCAATAGGGCGATAGAAACATTTGGGATTAAAAACATGTGATCTTCCGAAACAACTGCAACAGTAGATGTGGTCATTCATAAAAAATAGTCTATTTACCAAAAGTAAAGCCAGTGCAGTGAGATTGCTCCCCAGAAGCATCCCTATGATACTTCTCTTTGATCTGTCTCCTTCTAAAGGAGGATACTTCCACCCAGAGTCCTGATCTGGAATCCTCTTCTGTTTTATTTTCAAATAATGTCTTTGGGGCATATATAGCTCCAATCACAGAATATAATATTAGATAATGGCACTGTATTTTAGGTGTGGCAACTTCCATTTTTAAAAATGAAAATGAACATTTTAATTTTGAAAATGCAAAATGGAATAGAGACCTAAGGGCACCCAGGAAAGTGTCTGCAACCACACTGGTAGACCCCTGCATGAAATCATTATAGCACTTCAAATAAGGATGCCTGCTGTTCAGTTAATACAGCTGCTCAGCAGACATAGATCTATTTCAGTGTTTCTCAACCTTGGCGACTTTAAGATGTTTGGACTTCAACTCCCAGAATACCCCAGCCAGCAAAGCTTAAAGTCGCCAAGGTTGAGAAACACTGATCTATTTGATCATGATTTTATCCTTTCGGTAGAAAAATTCGGTTCAGTAAACTCTCCTATCTCTGATACTTGCTGGGTACTTTCAGAGCAATGCAGTATCCAAAGAAATGTTCTCAAACTTGCTTCATTCAGAGATTCCCAGCCTGCCTGCCATTCCTACCCATGCTGACTGGGCACTCCGAGAATTGAAGAATTGAAATTCCACCCAATCTGGAAGGGACTAGGTTAAATTACATAAGGTATGAGGTAATTCAATATGAAAAAAATTGGGGATATTGGTTTAACGGAAATACAAAAGCAACACTCAGAATAATAGAGTTGGAAAGAACCTTGGAGATCATCTAGCCTGATGATCTAGGTGGGCAATTATGGCTCCTTCATGGCTGGTTCAGGAATTCTGGGAGCTGAAGTCCACGAGTCATGAAAGAGACATAATTGCCCACCCCTGTTCTAGCCCAATCCTCTGCTCAAGCAGACCATTCCAGACAAGTAATTGTCCAGTCTCTTGTTAAAAGTCTCCAGTGATGGAGCACCCACAACTTCTGAAGGCAATCTGTTTCACTAGTTAATTGTTCTCACTGTTAAGAAATTTCTCCTTCATTCTAGGTTGCTTTTCTCCTTAATTAGTTTCTATCCATTGCTTCTTGTTCTGTCTTCTGGTGCTTTGAAAAGTAGGTTGCCCCATTCTTCTTTGTGGCAGACCCTCAAATATTGGATCACTGCTATCATGCCACCCCTAGCCCTTCTTTTCACTAGACTAGATATCAGTGGTGGAATTCAATTTTTTTTACTACCGGTTCTCTGGGCGTGGCTTGGTGGGCATGGCTGCGGGGGTCATGTGACTGGGGCGCAGTTTCTGTAAGCAGGGCAATAAAGATTAGTCTAGAAACAACACCAGAATGTTTTTTTCCTGCCTTCCTTACAGG
>JAEANM010006771.1:2121-18317 GCA_017656035.1 Myanophis thanlyinensis
TGTTGTTATAGCTGTGACCTTCATTCAATTAAGGCACAAGGAAGTGTCTGCAATTGGCTTTGCATTTAACTCCTAAATTTGGAATGCAGATAAAATCATTATTCAGCCTTTGCTGATACATGCAATTAAAAGCAGGCTAAATAAAAACGGAGTGATAATAAGAACAATGATACTCAGCACACTGTAATCGTCTTTTAAATGGTGGGTTTCCTTGGCCCATAACTAAGAAAACCCCATTGCTGCTAATAAATGCAATAAAAGCACAACCAAGTCAAGTCAAACTCTCCGTTTAAAATAATCGCACTCCGACTGGTTCTTTTACTAGCAAGGGATTTGCACGACATTTAAGTCTGCTTTTTGCAGACATTTAAAATAATTTGGCAGTTGTAGTGGCCTTACAATTGCATAGATGCATGTACCGGTACATACATACACACAGGTATATGCATGTATGCTGTTTGTTTTCTCCTATTCTTTGAAGACAGTTAGGGCACATGAAGATGATCTTTTCCTAGAACCTCAGCCTTCTTAGAAGATTGTCAAAAGAAGACAAATCCACATGTATGGTTGTTGTTTTTAAAAAGTTCACACAAGGGTTTTCAGTGCTTGTCTCCAACCTGATTCAGGTCTGGTTCCAGAACAGAAGAGCTAAATGGAGGAAAACAGAGAGAGGGTCTTCTGACCAAGAAGGTTCTAAGGAGGCCGTGACAGAAGTGACACCCCCTGGAAGAAATTTAAGCTCCCCCTCCCCCGTTGACCAACCTAGGAATAAGAAGGAGAGCCTGGAGATTCAGCAGAGGTAAGCTTTGGTTTCTAGTCCGTCCTCTGTCTAGGCATTGGGTTAATTCCAGGCTTTTGGAGGGCTAGGCAGAGCAGGAAAGGGGGAGGGGAGGGGAGCTGTCCAAGGTGCTTCCAGTCTTCCTTCATCCCAGACATCAAATTAAATCTAAGGGAGGCACCAACTAATATGAATGAATTGATGTCATGTAGATTTAAAAGGAGGAGTGTCGTATCACAGAGAAGATGTTCAGATGGCTCCAATACAAGGTCCTACTAAGTAGGTAACATTAATGAAGACAGAACTCTATTGTCTGCTTAGCTTGGGAACTCTTTGGTCCTGGAAACATAGAAGAAATTGAAAAGAGCTTTGAGCAAGAGAGTAGATAAGGGCGGCATTAATGCAAAGAAAGCTCTAGACAGAAGAGGAACGAGAAGCAGGGTTGTGCTCAGGAGGAGGGCTTCCGAGCACCAGGGATGGGTTCTGTCCTGGCTTTCCTGTAAGATGGCTTGCATTTGTGTTGCACAAGTCCTTTGTGGTTGCACAGAGGGAAGAAATTGAGGAGGCGCATCGTACTTTCTCACCCTTCCCATGTTTCTTCATGGGTGGACAGTGGGAGGCAGGACCAGACCTTCTTCTCTAATATCTTTTAAAGTTGAACTTAATTTTGTTGTCGTTGCTGTTGCTCGCCTCCTAACAACAGCCAGGTGTTTCCTTACTTACCTTGCCAACCACACTTCTTAAGTCAGATGCATCTGCCCCTCCACATCTGTGCTTCTCACAACTTGCGTCTCAACTTTTGCGCAGTGCCCGTGCCTGCCTCTCTGTCTGTCTTGGAGCGTTCGGTGCCTTTGCCACATCTGGCTGGCTTTCTCACCAAGGGGACAAACTGGGTGGATACTTTGTGCCCCATGGGAAGATACTAAATGCACAGGAAGTACGTGGATGCCAAGAGAAGCAGCTGCCACAACACCTCCTGTAGTTTTCCTAAGATAAAAACTGTAAAACTTTTTACAAATAATAACCAAGAAGAGATCAGAATGAAAGGGACAATTGCATCTTTCAGAGTTGACACAGAAGAATAAGCACTCGTGCTGACTGGTAATTCTGGGAGTTGAAGTCCACAAGTTTTAAAGTTGCCAAGTTTGGAGACCCCTGCTCCAGCTTCTCTGTGCTATCGTTAAGCTGCTCTTTGGGACATTTCAGGATGGGAATCTGCCATCCTGTAAATTCAATCCATTGCTCCATATCCCACACTCTGGAGAAAGAGAAAGCCTCTTAGCAGATCCCCCTGCAAAAATATAAATAGACTGAAAAATTAAGCACTAGATGAGTAGCAACAGGCAAGCCAAAGATGAGGAATTAGAAAATCATCTTTGAAAGGCTTAATGGAATTGGTAAGTTACCATTTGGCTTTGAAAGAAGCTTGCCTGAAAGTCATCCTCTAGAAGAAGAAGAAGGAGGAGGAGGAGGAGGAGGAGGAGAGGCCTGTCTGACATAATGGGACCCGGAGAAGAACTTAATGGTTGGCTGTAAAGCCCAAGGGGAGACCTAATGGACACACTCTGGTTCTGGGCCACTTAGCCTTTCAAGGTCAACCCCAGCACCTGGAATGGAATCCCAACACAAAGTACAGGTGGCTGCTTTAGAACTACAGGTCTCCAGAGTAGCGTGATGGTCGACGTTCATCTGCAGGCAGGCTACCATTTCTCAGGCTCTTGATGTTCCTGAAGGCGGATGGATAATGCTGAGACGACAGAGAATCGATCCATTCTTGAATTGCTTGCTTGTTGTCTTCCCTCTCCCCTCCCCCACTACAGCCTCAGCAGAGCAGTTGGTCCTTCTGGATCCTTCTTCCCTTCCTGTCTACCGGGGACCCTCCTCAATACAGCGACGTATGCCCAGGCCCTGTCCCAAGTGGCATCCCTCAAAGGTAAGAGGCTTCCTACGCAGCAGGCCTAGGTCTAAGAAGCAGCAGCCGCCCCTTCGGCCGCGCTGGTCGAGTGCCACAGAGCTGGCTCGGCTTTCTTGGCAGAGCTGGTGTTTTTGAACATCACGTTCTGACTTCATGGTTAAATGTTCAATTTTATTATTGTATGTTTGGGACCCAACTCTAAATGAAATTAAATTTTATTAATTTTTTAAGATGCAATTTTACTTGGGAGGAGATACAATTAAAATCGATGGAACTATTCCTTCTGAGTCAACATTCATGCTGTTACTATATTTGGCTGAGTGCCTGTAGAGAAATGGGTTCTTGGAAACAGAGGCCTGGTCTGAGAGGCAGCCGGTTAAGCCCCATCCAGGCTTGGGAGGACATGGGCCAGCCCCTCTGGGCTTAGCAGGCTTAGGCTGTTGCTTAAAGTGTGTCAGGAAAGAACAACTCCTGTGTTCTCTCTCGGAACAACAGAGTTGGAAGGGGCCTTGGGGTGTAGGGTCCCCCCACCTCCCCCTCCCCTTCTATACTATTCCGGACAAATCCTGTCCGAAGGCAGACTTCCTGCCCATCAGAAACGTATTTTGGTGATGGACGTTCTCTGGTGGAGCCAGTCTCCCTCTCCTTGGGACAAGCTGAGTGTGCAGAGGGAAGTACCGGAGGCAGAAGGGAGGCCAGAACCATCAGGAGAAGCTTTGACTCAGCCAGACGTTAAGTTTCTCCTGCAGTCGGACCGGAGGAGTCTGGCCTTCCTTGCCCTGTTCCTGGTGGGCAGCTTCCCCACCACCACCACCACCACCACCCTTTCTTGCTTCTCTTCAAACCGTTTGAAAAATCACCTTTTTTGTCATTCCTCTAAAGCAGCGTTTTCAGGCCTGCTAACTTTCAGATGTGGGGACTTCAACTTCCAGAGTAGGGGTACGCTGGCTGGGGAATTCTGGGAACCGGGGTTCCCACAACTTAAGGTTGACAAGGGCTCTTAAGGGATTCCGTCCCCCTCCCCCTCCCTTCCCAGGGAGCTTGTATTCCCATCTCAGCCGAATCCTGGCCTTTCCCCCTAGTGGGCCTGCATAAAAGATCTGCCCCAAAAGCCCCCCCCCCTCGCTCCCCCGTCTCCCGTAACCTCTGGATATTGTTCTTATGGTGGTTTTTATGGCTTGTGTCAGGCAGTTGGTCAAGGGCCCACCGACTCCCACTCTAACGTTGTTTTGTCCCCAGTGGATAGGATGGGGGGGTGGGGATGTGGGACGAAAGAAAGTTACAAAATAGAAAGACAGAACTATGGAGCAGCAGAGTAAGGAAAGGAAAACTACACTGAGAGGATGTGAAAGAAAATATATACTGGGAGAGAGAAAAAAATGATGATTTTTAGTAGGAAAAAATGTTTCCTCCTATTCTGATCTTTCAAGAAAACGTCGCAGTTTGTTGAATGAAGGAAAATGTCCTTTGTGGCCGAAGAATGGCTTGCAAAAGGTAGAGCTTCTCCACTCCAGCAGTGTCGATCAGGGACTGTGGCCCCCACCCAGCCCTGGCAGGACAGGACAGGACAGGACAGGACAGGACAGGACAGGACAGGACAGGACAGGACAGGACGGAGGGAGGCCTGAGTCCCCAGGGAAATGCCCAGCTGGGGGTGAAGACTTAACAACGGCCTTGTTAAGTGGGGCTGGAGGGGGCATCCAGCTCGTTTTAATCAGGTTTCCCTCTTCTTTGGTCGATGGACTAGACTGACCTCCTTGTTTACCAAAAGGAGCAGGAAGACCATTTTTTGTGAAGGACCAAAAAAATTAACAGTCTTGGGTTCTCCTCCCCCCCCCCCCCGCCCAACCTTCCCTATTGATGCCAGCTTAGCAACATTCTTGATTGGCTTTAATGGAGCTGGAAGTGCCTGTCCTGCCAGGTGAGGGGGCTGAAAGCTGCCCTCTGTTGAAGACCCTCTGGCGGCTCCCTGCATCTCCCCCCACCCCCCACCGGCTGCTTCCTCTTTTCAGCCTGGCAAGCTCAGCGGGGGGGGGGGGTGTCTGCCCTTCCCTTATTTTATCTCAATGGGGTGCAACAGTGTTAGTGACTTTTCTGGGCCTGGGGGTGTGAGCTGCTACTTCGTGCACCCTGCATTGTCGGGTTGCCGTTTTAACTTCTTTTTGTCACACCTTGTGGACAGCTCCTGAGTTCTGGATTTCCTGGTTTGCCTTATTTGCTTTTATAATCCTTTGTGCACATGGTAGATAGAGATAAGAGCCGCGTTTGCCCTTGGGAAGAGCTCACTTTAGGTATCGGTGCTTCCTGTATCAAGATGTGACATCAACAGATTTATCATTGATAAACATTGGTGTGTTAGTTAAAGGCGTTGCTGAAGTCCAATCAGCTGGGTAGTTCTTTGCACTTGAAGTCACTTGTGGATTTGG
Source organism: Myanophis thanlyinensis (assembly GCA_017656035.1). Lineage (NCBI taxonomy): Eukaryota > Metazoa > Chordata > Lepidosauria > Squamata > Homalopsidae > Myanophis > Myanophis thanlyinensis. Next base: position 7,241 of record JAEANM010006771.1, read on the forward strand.
TTCCCTGTTACATATACACACACACACACACACACTTTTTACAAAATGAGAGGGTTTTTTTGCTTGTGTTTAGACAGTGCGCCCACAAGGCATAAATATTCTGATTGGGGAGATTTTCTTTCAGTTTGAATACTGGAATTGAAATGGCACATGGAGTCAAAGTGTTAGATCAAATTGGACGTGGCTGAATCAATCGAGGTCGGCCTTGGCTACAGGACAGGTACATCTGGACTAAGTCAGCCCCATTCAAATGACGTGATTCAAATTGACTTCAAGGATGTGAGTAGAGAACTACTTCATCCAGGAAATTCTGTCTCTGGCATCCAGTCTCGGCTTGGTGCACTCTGGGGATTGGAGTCCAAACATCGAGTTCCAGGTCTGTAACTCCTATTAGCTGCGCTGGCTCCCTCTGACCGTCAATAGACTTTATTACTCTCCGCCACAAGAGAGAAGCCCAGGACTGAGATGAGGGAGGGCAGCTGAGTGGTAGAGGCCAGCAGTGGTGGGAGGGCATGCTGCTTCTATAGCTCAAGCTCTTCTGGCTCTCTCTTTTTTTTCTGGGTAAAAAAAATTAAAAGAAAAATAGAACAGTGTGTACTTTTTTCAAATAAAATTTTAAACACACAAGTAAGTCCTAGCATTATATCCATACTGTGATTTGTGGGCCCTGTGGCAGCGAACAGGTAGGCTGCAGTTTGGCAGCGAGGAGGCAGGAAATGCAGCATCTGATACCGGCTGGTTTTGTAGAGTTGTTGTTATCCAGTGTTGTCATGCAGGCACCGGAATAAAGAAAGAACGGGGAGAGGGATTCAGATACTGAATAAAGCTGGCATTTTAAAAATGTAAATGTAGAGAAAATGATTCTGCAGAGTTGCAGATATATTTGCATTTGCCAGGCCTTAAGCCTGCTTAAGGTGAGTGACGTTTAGCCAGGGCAACTTTAGGGGCCACTCAGGGCCCTGCACTCTCAGGGTCTGGGGGGGGGAGATGGTAGCCTGTAGAGGAGCCAGATGAGAAGCCGGAGCCTTGTTCCAACGCTGAATATTCAGAAAGCGTTTTAGAAGTTGATTGACGTCAGGAGTCGACCTCCGTTTATTTTCCTTTCCAACAAGAAATTCCTCAGTGGGAACTGAAGGTATCTTGTCTCTTTTACAGACAGAGGTCAGGGCAGATAAGACAGGGCTCCAGAGGGTTAACGCCATTGCCCAGAGGGTCATTGGTTGCCCTCTTCCCTCTTTGGAAGAGCTTTGTGGCTTCCACTGCCTGAAGAAAGTTCAAAACATCCTTAAAGGTCCATCTTATCCTGGGCACACACACACACACACACACCCTTTTTTTTACCTATTACCATCTGGCAGACAGTACAGGACAATAAAAACAGGGACAAATAGGGTGAAAAACAGCTTCTATCCCAGAGCAGTAGATATATTGAATTTTACTGAATAGTAGTGCAATATTTAATGCAATATCAGGAGTTTTCAGTTGCATAGAATGTGAAGGGTGTGTGTGTTTTATATTGTGGTTATAATGTACACTTTTAATGTGCTTAATGGCATTTAATTACGTTGTACGAGGTGCAAATGACAAACCAAACTGAACTAAAACTAAAACTACAAACTAAACTAAACTAATACACATATCATTTATGTTGGTAGAGATGCTTATTTTGAACTGATAGAAATAATGTGTAAGGGTTGTATTTTTCCCAAAGATTTATTTTAAAATTTACGTCAAGAATTTCCTTCCTCCTCCTCCTGCCCCTCCTCTTCTTCTCCTCCTCCTCCTCCTTTTAAGCTGAGAGACAGATTGATGCTGAGAAGCAGTATCAGGCCATGACATTCCAATGAATATCATAGATGACCATTGCAGGGATCCTAGCAGGGCAAAAATAACCATATTTCTTAGCCTTTTTAAAAAACACAACCTAAAGTTGCAATGAGATGACTTTCCAGATTAGAAAAGAGCTAATCTGCGCATCCCCAGAGTTTCGAAAGAGCGGGACTGAGCAAATCCTAATAGTTTACCTAATTCCGGCCTTGCGCTTCCCAAGGCCCAGAAGGCTCCTGAGGGGAGGCCTTTGGGCAAAGAACTCCGTGGCCATTTTCCATTAGGCCAAATCCAGGCCTCAGACTCCTACCTGTCCAGGAGTGGATTTGATCTTGTTTTAAAAGCTCTGCTTCTCTGGGAGTGGGCAGTTGAGAGCAGGTGGGGCGGGGGTCCCGCTTAATCCTTACCCATCTGCTGTTTCTCTAGGCAGAGGCCCATGGGACTTTTTCCCTTGCTATAGAGTGCAAACTGAAGATTTAATAAATGGGCACTAAGGCTGCAGTCCTTCACTTACTTAGCCACGTGCTTTATTGAAAGGGGGTTTCCCCTTTGAGAAGACAAGTAACCCCCCTCAGCTGGCCCACCCCCAGTTCGGGTTTCTCTTCCAAGTGGGGATTAGCCTGGCCCTGCTTAGCTTCTGAGCCCCCAGACAAAGGGGTCCAGGGCCACCATTTCAGGGGCATCTGAGGGATGGGAGTGGGGCGATCAGCAAAATCAAGATGGCAAGTGTGACTACATAGGGGTTCGTCCTTATGTTGTGTGTGTGTATGTGTGTATGTGTGTGTGCTCCTTTCTCTCTGTTGCAAAATGGCAGAAGGAAAGGCAGGGAAATGTATAAGGTTGGGCCTGGTGTGGACCGCTTTGATCCCTACAAAGCGTGAATCATTGGGATGGAATCGCCAAAGGAATGTAGGAAGGGAAGGCTGAGAAAGTGGCTGGTGTTTGTACACCTTGTGGAAGGAAGGGCCCTGCGTGGATTAAAAAGTATGGAAGGCATAGCGAAGGGTGCTGTGGGTGGGGACTCAGCAAGCAAAGTGATGCCCCCTTTTCCTATCTGAGATCCTCCGTCTCCTCCTCGTCTTAACAGCTGACCTTCCTTTGCGTCCGGCGTGTGAGCTTGCTTCTCCTGGGAAGGAAGGGTCAGCGTGGTACATAAGCAGGTCGGTGTGGCTGTGTGGAGCCAAAGTTTTTGCTTTTCTTCACAAAGTAACGGAACCACATCCACTCTCTGCCAAGCAGAGTTGCTGTTGCTGCTCAGAGGGAAAATCTTTCTCGGCTTCGGCCACCGGAAGACCTGTGGACTTTGAAGCCCAGAGTTCCCTGACCAAGCGGGCTTCAAATCCATGCGCCTCGAGGTCTCTAAGGCTGAGAAACTCGGCCTCACGCACGCCACTTATGCCCTAGGAGGTAGAGACATGGATCGCTGGTGTAACTGAGCAGGCTTAAAAGCAACTTCCTTAATGGACGGAGGCAATTCATTAATTGCAAAATCATTAATGGAGACCAACAGGAACATTTGGTTTCCCTCACTCTCCTCACCTGGAGTGAAATGGAGGGCAGAGCAGAATTCCTTGCTCAGGGCATGGCTTGTACTGCCCCCCCCCTCCACCCTCATGGCGGTGGCTGCCCCCTCTCTTTTGCGTGGCTGCTCCTGCCTGGATAGAGCCTCCTCCTCCTCCTCCTCCTCCTCCTCCGCCATTGATGGGAAAGCAGCTTTTGCATTATACATCAAAGCAGCCGTGGAGATCAGATCGATGGGGGCCATTCAGGGCTTGCTGGGGAGCTGCTGCTGGGATTGCAGAGGGCTGTGCTGGCTGGACGCAGCGCCATTGTGCTGCTTCTGAGGAAGAGAAAGGGCCCAGCTGTAAATCCCCCCCCCCCCCGCATTAACAGAATTTGTCAACTCATCCACCAAAGGCCGACTCTTCAGGCAGGAACATAATGGAGAGCTCTGAGTGATTTGGGGCAGGCACAACCAAGCAGGACATTTTCTTCTGGGCGGAGTTTTTAATCGTCTTCTTGCTGACGCCTCCTTGAAGGCAAATTTATGCCCTCAGAGAAACAAAATATTTAATGTTGGAAGTTGTTTCATGAATCCGTACACATACATGTGCCAGAAGCTTTTCTTTCGGATTCCTTGCTGGCTGATTCCTAAGCCTTTGTATCAGAGCCTTGGTCTGCCTTGTGCCTGTTCAGGAATTCCACTGAAAGTGATGGCGAAAGGGAAGTGGTGTCAGTTTAAAGAAACGGTATTTTATGAAGTGTCATGGCTCATCTTTTTGTTTTGCAAAAAAAAAAAAAAAAAGTCAGTTGTTATAGCTAGCCAATCCTGCCATAAACGGAAACAAATTATAAAAATAGGAAGCCGCCAAGATGGTTTTCTCCGTCACACTAAGTCAGCGTGTGGCTGCTTTGATTCTGAACATCATGTTTCAGCCCAGTTGTTTGAACAGCTGTGCAACTCTTGGTTTAGTGCAGGCAGAAAATTTTCATTCAACTCGGCTGACTTACACGTGTTGTATAAAACTTATAATACAAAATTAAATTTAATTAAATATTGAATATCTTTCTTTGCATGCATGTATTTAATTAAGTAAATAGTTGAATACATTTCAATACAATACTTTCCAGTTCTATGTAGTGAACTGCATTTCTTTAACTTGGTAAATTTTGCAAATTTGGCAGTTACCCTCTTTTTCTTTTTCTAAAGTCTTTGCCTTATTTATTTTTCTGATGGAAAAGAAAAAGAAGAAAAAGAAAGAAAACAAAAAACGTTCAGCCATTTTTAAAACGAATGTGTTACAAATCTTGATATGCTAAATGTTATTCGCCAGTTGTCTGCTGTGCAGCTTCTTCATTCTGTAATCCCAGATTGAAGGTCTGTAATATCATTTCTTCCTTTGACTAATTATCTTCTTTGTTATCCCCTTGCTTGATATTAATTCTTCATACAATGATGCATTTCAGATTTTCAGTACGTAATTCAAAAGCACGTGCGCATCTTTGCAATACCATAAAACGTGTTTATGAATATCAAACCAAAAAGGAATATTAATTGAACACATTGATATTGTATATTTTAGTATTCCCTCATCCATATTGCCCTTCTACGAAATTGTACATTTCAGACATTCTCTGAAAAGTCCAGTACACGTGGAAAAGAAGCTTTATGTGAGTTAGTCACATAATAAATATACTTCATGTTTTAAAAATACATTGTCCTTAATTTACTTGTATGGAATATTTTACCTCCTTATTCCAAAGTTTTAAAAGAGAAATAATGTCAAGTGTAATAATAATGTATATTATCAAAGGTTTGGACACAACTAAAACCCATTTCCATATTGATGATATTTAAGAACTGTAGACGTAGCCAAGGCTTCAGGGCCAAACTGCAAATTCAGGAAGGGGTTTTAATAGAACATAGTATCATTTTGCATTTTTAATTCCTCCTGTAATATCCCAAGTGGCTTAAAAACTTGCTTTGCATTTCACTTCATCCTCAATGCTGGCCATGAAACCAGTGGAAATGAAACAAGAAAGCCAGGAATCAAAGAATGGTGTAAATAAAAAAAAAGATTTTGATTAAGGTACTGACTTCTGAGTGGATCAGCTCTTTGGAGCTCTGGATCTTGAACCGAGAGAAAGTTGGGCGAGGGGCAGCAGAGTTGGGCCTAATTTAGCATTGCAGAAAATATCCCACTTGGGTGGAATAAGATGCAACCTTGAGTGAGATTTGGGAAACTGGGTTTTTCCTCTTGACTAGAAAGAAACATCATAGAAAATTTTCAGAATAGATAAAATTTCCAGTTACAGTGTGTGGAGATGGAACTGTGCCAATATCAGAAAAGGAAGTGGGGAATTTTGGAATTAAATGTCCAGTGGATGTCTGTTTGTGATAAAGTGAGAAGCAAGTCCTTCTCAGGAGGTAAAAGCAGCCACCGGTGCATAGTGTCAGATTGATAAATACAAGGAGGAGCCACCAGAATCGAATGGTTTCCTTGAGTGCCCAGTGGAGACACCCTGTGTGGGGTATGTGGAAGGAATCCCTTTTATATGTCATGGTTGTAATTGTTTGGGGCCGAGTATTCAACTTCACATTCCCCAAGCGTCACGGCAGGAAAGCCTCTGTTCGAGACCAGGACCTGAAGTGAAAATCGTGTCTTTCGCCGACGTCCTAACCTAACCCGTCTTTTGTCCAGCGTTGTGGGCTGAAGGACTCTGCAGTTCCTTTAGCTTTCTGCTTCATTTCCTAAGGGTGACAGAGCGCTGATGGGATGCAGTCTTCTTCACCCGGGATTCGGTTTGCTCTCGGGGAACAAGGCAGCATTTGACCAACTAGGGATCCTGACGAAACTGTAAACACAGAAGGACTTGCCACTCATGTCTCACTGTCTCCCAAATTGCTTTAAGCCAGAGATGCAGAAATCCCATTGGTTCTTGAGCCACACGGGGGAGCTGGAATCCCAAACTCATTACTGCAGCATACCCCTTTAAAAAACTCACCCTCTAAAGCTTTTAGCACCCCTCTTGCCCCTTGAAGGGCCCCCAAGCCTTCCCGTTGTTGTTGTTTTTGTTTTGGGGAGCCAGAAAAGGCCCCTCTCGTCTTGTGGCTTTGCGTCCCTGCCCCAGACTCCTGGGAAGAAGGAGAAATGAGGCCTCTTAAAATCCAGAGCTGATCTGCCTGAACTTCTCCCATTTTCCTTGAGTGGGATCTTTTGTGAACCAAACTATAATTCAAGTACCTCCAGTCAAAATGTGCTTTTGGCAGAAATGAGGCAGGACTAATTTAATTTTTCCTGTCAGTCTGTCTGTCGCGGATCAATTAAACTGTCAAGTGGATCAAATATTTCAGACTGTATTTATTACATTAAGTATTTATGTCTGAGCTCTGCCTTTCAAGCATGATGTAATATAGCAACAGTAGGTGCTCCAGATCAATTTTGCAGAATTTGCTCTAACCTAATGGAAAACTAATTGTGTATTTGTAATTTAGAATATAGGAGATGGCAGATTCTTGGAACAGATGAGCAAAGGCCCAGTTAAGAGTCTGGGCCTCCAAATACATTCAGTTGCAAGTGTTCAGGGTATGTTGAGAAGTTGGATACAAGAGCTACTTGCTTATGAGGTGGACCTCTTACGTGGGGAGGAGGGATGTGGGAAATGGCATGCTGGCTTGCAGTCTCTAGATCAGAGGTCCTAGCACTCTGTTTTATGAATAATGTGAGGGTATTTGGGGTAAAACTGGATTTTGGTTGTGTCTGTGGCATATTGGCCAGAAGAACCCAACTGACGGCTTTGTTGACTTATTAGTAGCAAGGAATGCTGCACGGGACAAGGATCTGACTTAAGATGGTAGTCTAATTTTCTCTTAATTTGGTAAAACAAAGATTATGTGAAAGTCTCAGTTGACCAACGCCGTGGTGGGCCAATAGCCATGAGTCCACCATTTATAAGGCAATAGTAAGAAAATGAAGTTAGGCTGTTGTTCTCACTAAAGTGCGTGTTTTGTGTGTGAGTTCCTTCAGGTATGTTTACTTACAGTGGTAGCACCTTATCAGGATAGTTGAGCTATACTTATTACATTATTTTAGAAACCCAGTGGACTTAAAAATGAAATACACACATTGCTTATGCTTTGCCTAACGTGGTAGAATTTGGTTTTCTTACTGATTTTCTTTTTTTTTTTGTCCCGTGTTAACAATTTTCTGAAGTGATGCAACAGATGAATTAACATGCTTTATAACCAGAAATCAACTCCAGAGAGTATCAAATGCATGTAAATAAAGGCTTTGTTAGTGCACCGCTCTACACGGGGCCAAAAGCAGCACCTAGAAAGCGGCTGAAATATTTCCCATCATGCCAACCAGAGAGGCACCACTGCGTGCCATTATGCCCCAGGGAGGAGAGGACAGGCGTCACATGGCTGCTGTGGCCCTGATGTGTCATCCACCCTGATGGGTTGGATTTGGGGGGAGGAAAATATAGCAGTTCAAGTTGATGGTTGCAATAGCAGAAGATTTTAAAGACTGGGAAAGTTACTGGGGTACACATGTAGCTGTTTTTCTTGTTCTCCTGTCCTCCTGCACTGAAAGGGATCCCTCCCTGGTTTTTAGGACCCCACTCATGTACCAGGGAAGTTAAAATATGGCATTGTGAGGATGCTGAGCCCCTAGTACTACTCCTACAGAACTGAGAAGTAGGCTCAGACCAAGTGCTACTAAAGCCACGGAAAGTATGTATTGGGTGTATTCTCAGGTTCATGGGAATTAGCAGGAGCAAAAATGATGGAAAAGAATTAAACAAACCAGTTAAAGAATTAAAGCACTTTGATGAAAAGAAAAGAAGGTCCATCTTAGCAAACCTACCTCTGATGCAAGTGGTGCAATTAGAGGTATCAGAAAGCAGCCCACTATGGAGAAAGAATGACCTTAGGATGTTAGGTGAGGAAGGTAAGGCCACCCTACCTGGCCAGAGTACCTGAGAACACCCAGCTCTTTGCCTCACTCCCTGTGGGGTTCACCGTCTCTGTGATGCTGGATCCCAGAGAACATCTAGACCTCAGCAATCATTCTGCTCCTCTTACTTGGTCTCCTTTGGGCTGGCCAAGATTAAGCATCCATTTCTTTTCATCTAGCCAATTTGTTATTTAAGTCACGATTCACACAAAATATCCTAAATACTCTTGATTGCTGAAGATCCTGTCTGTCTGTCTGTCTGTCTGTCTGAGTAGACCTGGTTTGTGCTGCTCAGGCACCAGAATCTCCAGAAGACTCTTTCTGTGATGATATTAAGAGATCTTTTTTAATTAAATGCACAACCAGACACAAAATCTGCAGTTACAAGAGTATTTAGTCCCAAGAGTGTTTGTGCATTAATACAAAAGTTTGCTGGGCTAGCTGGTAGAGAAGAAGTAGCTGATCAACAATGTGAAATTAAAAGAATGGCCAATTCCCCGTCCGGTATATGCAGAAGACAAAGGACGGAGCCCCATAGATCTGCCGCTGAGCCCACCAGAGTCTTCTCCATTGTTTTGAAGATGGAGGGGGATGTTTTCTGCTTTGTGTGCAGGGGGGCTCAGCTGGGCGTCCTCTGAAGAGGGCTGGACAGACTCTCCCAGGGTTGCTGTGGCTCAGCACCAGACCGGCTAGGATCGAGCCCGGAGGGCAGCTCAAGAACTGGAGCTACGTATTAGCAGCCATAGAACCATGAAGGCTGATTCCCAAACTCAGATCCAGCCCCTATTTTCCTCTGTGACGGTAATCTGGCCTTTCGCTTCCTACTCTTGCTCCTATGCCACAGGGGCCACAGGGGCAAATGTTCTTATATTTCAAATTTGGGAATTTGTAGCTACTAGCAAAACCCCGAAGGCATGTCGCTTCTTGGATGAGCGGCAAGAGGTTTTCAAAGAGGGAAAAAAACCCCACAGAAGTCCAGTTGCCTCTTGGAAAAAGCTCCTTGGGGTCAAGATGGCAGCCACAACCAGGTGATTGAAGCCCCGCCCTTTATACCTGCCACGACAGTTGCACAGCTGTGACCCCCGGCTTAACTTTTAAACTCCCGGACATCCCTGGGCTGTGCCAAAGGCAGCTTTTCCCGTTCCTTCAAAGCAAGATGGAAGGCAGCTAGGCCCCCAACACACACACACACGCATACGCACACACACACACCAAATAAAGGAAATACTACTTCATTAATATCTGGAACAAACCACAATGATTCCAAAATATGACATACAAACAATGGTATGATTACACATACCATTGTGTACAAGTACAATTCCCACTAGCTTCCACCCCAAGATCTTGTTCAAGAAAGTAACTTGTCGGATTTGTGAGATGCATTTGTCATCATTTCCCTTGTACACCCACCCCCACAGACACTCATATGTACTGTTAATCAGAGAGCAACTTACATACTTTAAATATTTAATTTAAATACATAATTTACCATAATTTACATAATGTACAGTTTTACATGATGAATTTAAGAACACACCTGTTGATTTAAGTGTGACTGCACTTAAGTAGATGGCTTGAAAAATGTAGTTCCCAGGTCTGCTTCTTTTACAACTTTCCAATACTCAAATATGCCACCACAGAGTACAGAACAATAAATGCCAGACGACTTTTAAAAGCAAAATTATTCCATTAATTTTCTTTTCCAACCTTGCTGTCAGTGGAAGAGAGGGGATAATAAAATGAGTGACATTGCCTAATGTACCTTAGGTACACACTGGGCCTGCATATTACTGAGCACTGAAGCAACATCATATTTCTTCTTTCCATTTTTATTTATTAACTTAAAGGTGTGTGATTTTGCTTTTAGTGAAATCAAGGGAAGTTAACAAAGGGCCAAACAAATCAAATCTCTTTTCTCTTGTATAGTCAGAATATGCAAATTACCATGTTAGTTAACAAAATAAAATGTCTTCGCTCTCAGTCTATACATGTCTTTAAACAATGAAAGAAGTTTACTTTTTAAAGGATACATTGCATTTATGGTCTAAACTCATATTTCTTCCTACTGGGCATTTATAAAGAATGGGTTGCTGTATCCCATTATTTTCTCCATAGAAGGCTGTTTGATCCATCAAGATGGGGAAAAAAATAATGCCATTCAATTTCCCTCACCATTCAGCTCTCAAAGCTTCTCCAAAGAGTTGGGAGATTTTTCACAGCAGTATTGGACATGACATGTGTGCAGTGGTGGGATGCAAATGGTTTTACTACCGGTTCGGTGTGCGTGCCATCTGCACTGCCAGGTGGCTTCTAAATTGCAATTTTTTTCTTTACCGGAGTCAGCCCTGGGGAGAAGGGAGAAGGGAGAAAGGCTGCAGAGGCATGTAAAACAGTTGTTCCACATGATTCAACTAAAGCTAAAAAAAAGGGAGGATATAGGAAAGGATAGGGCAGGGGCAGGTGGGCGGGGCCAAATGTCATTGCTACTACCGGTTCACTAGAACTGGAGCAAGGAGACTGATGGTGGTGAGAAGAAGTGGGATCAACCAAATGTCCTCTTTTGACACTCCACAGGACATGCATGCATACATATGAGCAACAGAATTATTCAGATAATGTGACTTGCAGAAAATATTAAAATGGAATGTATTGTGTGGAATGCAGCTAAGTGTTGCAAAAGAGAGGGACTCTCTCAGGAAGCAAAGAAAAGAAAAAGCTTGGAAAAGGGAGAAGGTAGATGAGAGAGGGGGGAGGGATGGAGGGAGGGAGAGAGAGAAATGCAGAGAGAG
>JAEANM010006772.1:0-18317 GCA_017656035.1 Myanophis thanlyinensis
CTCTCTCTCTCTCTCTCTCTTCTGCCCTTAGGCCTGTGCGTGATGAGTGCTGCGGCCATCTTCACCGTGAGGCACACAGAGTGGCATCCCTCCACAGACAACGCCTCCTTTGGCTTTGCCTACATTCTGTCCTGGGTGGCTTTTCCCCTGGCTATCCTTAGCGGGGTGATCTATGTCATCTTGAGGAAACGCGAGTGAAATGTTCAAGGGGAGGTCACTGAGACTTAGAGCCCTCAGGACAAGAGGTGTTGTTGGCAAAATAGAAAATGGAAAAAAAAAAAAACCAAACACTTTTTCTCCCTCCCCCAAACCACCAATCCCATCCACCCTTGCCCCCCCTTCAAAACCCACAAAGATATTAAGGGGGGGGAAAAGGGAAGAAAGAGAGCTGAAAGAAGGATTACTGTATTCATTGGAGATGTATATAGTATCTATGGTTTAAAAAGCCTATTTATAACACTTTTTACATATATGTACAGAGTACTGTTTGCTTTTTTGTTTGTTGACCTGCCACCATGTTTAAAGCCTAAAAAAAAGTGCCTAAGAACTCTTAACTCCTAACCATATAATGAAAGTGCCGCTTTGTCCTCCCTATTTTTATGCTGTGGAAGCAAGCGGATCCCCTCCTCCAAAGCTTTCCACTGTCAACTTCAAGCCAAACCCAGTTTGAGAACTCTCCATCTGGCCCCTCCAGCTAAGTATGGTCTGATACCCTGGCACCTGCCTTAGCCCATGTCTGCATTATGGCCCTTTTAACCATAAATGATGGAGACCAAATGCTAACCAGAAAGGGGAGGAACTCCTACAACTGAGAGCAGATGGTGTGTTAAGGATGGGGGTGAGCCCAGCTTCTCAACTGCTTGGGATGATAACCCAAGTTGTGGAGGATTGAATGGGGTATACTGCCTCAATGATGCAACCCAAAGCTCTTTGCCACTGTTACCACCTCCTAAAACCACCAGGTATGATTACCTGAGTTCCCTGTAGGATGGAGGTGATGCAAAGAACCTGAATTAGGCATCGGTCTTGGTAAGGAAGGAAATATTTGCATATCTTAGATTGGCCAAGGCTAGCACGGAAGCTGAGTTAGTTGAAAGGAACACTACGGGCGGGATGGTGACAATCTAAAATAAAAACTCTTGTGATTTTTAACTAGCTTAGTGGTTCTCCTTCAGCTATGCCAGCTGCTCTTCAGAAAAGACTTTCCTCTGTTTTCTGGAGAATAAGCTAAAGTGGAAAAGTTGAATGATGCTTTCTAAGCTCTTATGGTCCACCCTCATCCCTTCCCCTTAAACCCTCTGAAATCAAATACCAAATACGTGAAATGGTGCTATCTATTTACCATTCCTTATATTGCTAAGCCATTTAACCGTTGCTCACTGGAAGTTGGGGGTAACCATTTTGAGAAAAGCCAAGGAATAGGAATGATAAATAATTCTGTGTAATATATACAACCTATAACTGCTTTTGTATGTAGGAAAGTCGCTATCCATTATTACTATTTTTTTAATAAAGCACTTATAACCAAGGATTTTTTTTTTTCTTGTTCCCTTCTTGGGCAGAAGGGAAGTAAGCAACTTGTAGAGCTTACAGAATCCGCTGCCCCTCCCCCCCACCAAAGCTGCTCTGTAACCTTTTTCTCTGTGCTTCCAGACATGTCTGGGAATGAACTGTACAGGTGACCGCCCAGAGCAGTATAGGCAGTGTCGTCTAATCCTAAAACTCCAGGCTTTATTATGCAATTATTTCTCTTTGCTTTTCTGATTTTATACCAGCTGTGTGGACTAAGAAGCAACAAAATAAAAGCCAGAATAACTCAAGTGCTTTGGCTTATATTGCATCTCAATCAGTTGTTTTGAATGAGCCTTTCTCTTGGGTAACCGACTAACTTAGTGATCTACTTCACACAATGTGCTATAAACTATGATATGATTTGCTTAGTTTTAATTAATAGATGTTGGAAATGAATGAATCTGTGCTTCATTTAGTAAAGCAGGACTAAGCCAATCCTAATGGATGTGAATTGGTATAGAAGATTTATTTAGTGCAACTGCTGGTTTTATTGATGGACTGTATAAATAGGTTTGCATTCTCCGTTAAGTCACAGTTTTATTTCATAATATTTTACAAAATAAATCACAATTGTCTAGATTCCCATCAAATATCCAAAATCAAACCAACCAGATCAGCTAAGCATCCTTTTATTAGTGGTTTACATTTTCTAGATCCATCCAACCACTGTTGTGCTTAATATTGAGGACAGATTTTATTATTATTCATTATTCGTTGATGTTAGAAGATGCTATAAAAGCATTACTTTCATGTACAATGAAAGAACTGTTTGGATTTTAGCAGAATTGGTCAGATTTTGAATCCAAAATTCTGTGAATGCCAGTGCCTCAAATGGCCATTAACAAACTCACGATTTGTCTTTCACACTAGGATAACTATTAACCAGAGAATGGCAAGGCTTGGTTAGCATTCACAGGATCCCTATCTGCGTATATCTGTGCACTCTGTAAAGCTATTCTGTTGGTAATTTTAAGAGCATTCTTTTTAATTTACAAATTCAAGGGGATTTTAGATATTTTGAAACTTCTGATGCAAGACTATTGCCAACACTATTAAAGCAACCTTTGTACAGGGAGTTTGTGCTTGTGGATGGAGAGCAAGCCTACATCGGCAGGCCCCATTTTAACCTGAAGCATTTCCCTGATTGTGAATTAGCCGCATTTCTTGGTTCCTAAAATGCACTGGAAGTGTTTATAGTACGCTGGGAATATACTGACTCATGTGAAGACTCTACTGACAGTCTTCTCCATTGGTGTAGATTAGGAGCTGCAAATTTTGTGAAAGGTGCTGCACTTCCTTAGATAACCACAAGGGCACCTATCCTTTCTCTCTTTTTCATGAGAAGAGGAGATGGAATGAAAGAACTGAGGGAAAGGGAACTGTTGCATTTTCACAAATCATTTCAGAAAAGGCTGACAACAGTATTAAAATCAGTCGCCCTTCCTGGGCAAGTTGTAGCAGCTTGTTCCTATTAAAAAGATATGGTGTAGGAGAAACCATCCAACTCACAGGACTCCAAATAGAACCGGATATACGTCTGAAATTAGGATTCAGAGTCTTTTTTTTCTAGGCCATGTAGGAAGATCAAGATGAGAAGAAATCAGGCTATGATGACTTTAAGGTAATTAAGATTCAGAAGTACAGCTCAACAGAAAAGTAGAGTAAGAGGAGAATGAAAGTGGGCAGGTTATTTAAATTCTTTAGTATCTCCTAGTCTTCCTAAACTCACCTCTGCTGTAAATTAAAACCTGTTTGTAGTTCTGAATACTATATACTTGGAAGAATATACCTTTCTGGCAATGTTTTCACACCAGTTTGTGAATCTTGCAGGCCTTATGGTATTCTAAATGTATGAGATGCATAACACTCAATATATTAGAATTTGTTGCTTGATTTTTATTCCTGAAATTTTAGTACCGGTAATTCTTCAGAGTTTGAGCTCTTCCCTGAAAGATACAGAGTTCTCCTCTGGCACGAGAAAGTTTTTCTGGAATATCACTGAGTAACTATCGCTGCAAATTTATCAGAAACCAAGCCATTTTTACCACAACACTGACACCATCTTGATTCAGAAATGAATTTCCTAAGGACAAGCTGTTATTCACTTTACATTTTGTTGGACTTCAAAAATTCTTGGAATAGTTTTCACATACAACAGACATACACTATTGTTTGTGTTTTGTTTTTATCATAGCAGCAGTAATAGACATTTGATTTCTTAGTAGCAAGCTAAAATGTAATGAAAGTCTGCCCTCTTGGGGTGAAATGTGATACTACTAGTCTTGAGAAAATGTGTATTTCAAAAATATTCACATTCTCCTTTTTATAAAATTTGTTCTTTTTTTAAAGAGATGGAATCACATTTGCCAGATTACTATTTGTGAATAGCAGGAAGAATGAAAACACAAGTAATTTTTTTCAGTAGGTTCTTTGTTGTTTTAGATATAGTTTAGAGAATACAGTCTACACATACAAATCATTTTGTAAGAATTCTTGTTATGTGCAGCTAAGTAATACACTTTCTTCATTTTTTGAAACTTGTATCCCATAGACAACTATGCTAAATATTGAAGTCAAAAACACTCCTTTGAATGGGTATAGCTTATATTCCTCTAGGCAACAAAGTATCACAAAAGAATCTTCAATAGACCTCTATATTAGGTTCCTCCTAATATAGAGGTCATCTTTGATGCTTTCACAGTAGCAAAACATGCTTAGAAACTTCAAGTGACAGTGATAGACTGCTATGCAACTCCCTATCACAAAGTTGGTTAATGGGCAATTTTAAGAAGAAACTGTGTATATAATCATAGTCAAATTAACTATGGCAGCTAGCAATGCCTCTACATAACACTTATTGGAAATGGCTGTTGATTTCTATCCTGCTTGTGAGCTTCCTATAGAAATCTGATTGGGCAGTGTGGGACACATTGCATTAATAAGATTTTTGATCTGACAGAGTCAAGCTTATTTCATTCTTCTGGAGATAAGATGCCAGTAAATCAGTGTGCACCATTTGGTCATGGTGGTACCAGAAATACAACTCAAGAGAATTAAGATGCTGTTTTTAGTTTATTGGGACATTCCCATTTAAAAATGCCAATAACAGCTACAAAGAATAAATGTATTTATTAGCATTGGAGCCAGCTAATCTGTTTATGGTCAGTCTTTCTGACCACATTTCTATACAAATACATTTAATTGTTCCTATATGGAAATAGATTTTGAATAAGTATCAGAACTTGCTGAATCTTGATCTCCACATCTTTCTATAACTAACTGTAGCACCACAGAAAAATATCGAAATGAAAGTCGCAAGACATTAAAGACTTAAGCAATACGTTAAGGGAGACAGAATAAGTTTTTGGAAATATTGTTTCATGTACATTGCACCATAAATCTACAAAATAATCCTTCACAAACTTAAGTTTTATACATGTAAATACACTTACACAATTGATTTAGCTTTCATTTATACTTCTGATTTTTTTTAAGCTTTGGAGTAAAAAGATTTAGCTGAGCATAGTCACAGTGGATCAAACTTGAAAGTGCCACAATTGTTTCAAAATTATTGTCACTTAAAAAAAAAAAAAAAGACCAGTGCTGTGAATTAAATGTAAACAATAAATGATTTCTAGCCAATAGGGGGTGCTCTTGACCATGTATCTTTCAGTAACATAATTTAGAAGCCAATGAGTTTCAGAATAGGCTCGAACTTGGGAAAACGGAGATTTAAATTTACTTATGGTGATTTATATTTCAGTTCATATACTGTATTAAGATTTCGTTTTGACTTAGTGTGTCATTAAATATAGACTGGTGTCTTATTCAGTAAACTATGGTCAAGCGAATCACAGCTTAGTCTAGTATGTGAACTCAATTTGTGTAAATTTAAGAAGTTGTCTTTATAAAATTAATCTCAGTCAACATTAGTCTTCCCCAATCTGATGTACTCTGGAACTGTTCTTCACATGCATTATGCTTCACTTTAGTTATATTAGATGGCTCAGCAGTTAAAGATGCTGTCAGATGGAAAGCTGACAGCCCAGGTTGAAAACCCAAGTGCTGCGTGACGGGGAAGGATCCCGTTATTTGCCCCAACTCCTGCCCACATAGCAGTTCAAAAGCATGCAAATGAGAGTAAATAGGTACCATTTCAGTTCGAAGGTAACAGTGTTCAGTGCAATTCAACATAATGCTGGCCACATGATCATGGGAATGTCTTCATATAATGGCTGGCTCCCTTAGCTAAGAAACGGAGATGATCCAGTCGGAATCAACTGGATGGGGAAACTTAGTTTTTAGTAATATCACAGCCAATTTGGTTGGGAATTCTGGAAATCAAAAATCCATCACCTCTGGAGAGCATTGGATTGGGCGAGATTGGTTTATTCTTACTGGCAGAAATTCTCAAAGACTCAACGGATAGAAGTGAGAGCTCTGTTGCATAGAAACACATGATTTTTCACAGGTTCTTGAAATGAATTGGTATCATGAAGGAGATAAGATGCTAAACTAGAAATAGGAAGACCAACGTTCACATTGGAAGATCACTGGATGGCTTTCATCTCCTACAGTCATAGCCGACTCATTCAGATTTCATATATTTGTTCTATGAGTCAGTCCTAGTTTGAACATAATTACCCCAAAGTACTTCTTTTATATCACTCACATTTATATTCAATGCATAGTCCTCGAGCAAACATGCTTGATTCTATCTCATACTGTTTGATCATGCACACTTCTGAAATAATCTACTCTTATTGAATATTTATGTTGCTTTCTTTTTTGTCCCATGTCCAACTCCCACGTCTATATAAGGAAACAGGAAAATATTTTATACACAACATTTTTTGCTTCTTTTAACAAAAAAATTTTCAAAAATAAATATATCTGCATTTGTACGTCTGAAAATTTTTCTATCAATTTCTTAATATTTATTAAACATTCTTCCAAGGTACACAGATGGTGTAACTTGGAATTGTTTGCTCGGTTTTCCTCATCACTCTCAAGTGCTTTGATCTTGGATATAATAATGTTTAGATCCAAACTTCTAGTTACATCATACAATATTTTTAACATTCAGTTAAAATGATTTTGAGTGAATGTTTTCAGCCTTCACCCTGGTATTATTTTAATTCAAAAGTATAAGCACATTCATGTCCCCATCAACATACTTTTAATATTACCATAAGCATTCCTTATACATATGTCTATAAATACATTAAGCAAATAAAGGAATATTGGCCATTCTTGTCCTACATCCTGCTTAAAATTTGGCCTTCTGTTAAACATTCCATTATTTTCATGAACATGCTTAACATTCATTATATTGTATGCTGCTTAATTCATACTAAGTAACCAATCTTCAAATCTGTACAAAGCATTCCACAATTCAGACTTGTTCATGTGCTTTTTGTACAGGTACTCGACTTATGACCACAATTGAGCACAAAATTTATGTTAAGCAAGACAGATGTTTTGTCCCATTTTATGATCTTTCCACAGTTGTTAAGTGAATCACTGCAGTTGTTAAGGTAGTAACATGGTTCTTAAGTGAGTCTAGCTTCCCCTTAACTTTGTCAGAAAGTCACAAAAGGTGACTCCAATATGCAACATATTTATGACATGTTTATGACACTGCAACACATTTATGATATATTTATGAGTCAGTTGACAAGTGTCTGAATTTTGATCATGTGACTGAGAATGCTGCAACAGGCATAAGTGAAAAATGGTCATAAGTCACTTTTTTCAGTGTCTTTGTAACATTGAATGGCCACTAAACAAACTGTTGCAAGTCGAGTACTACCTATATCTTTCTCTAGAACTTTCTGGAACTGTAGAAATATACAACAATCTTTGTGTACAACAAATATACAACAATCCTCTCACTCAAAAATTTCCAATGCCAAAGAGCACAAATCTTGTCTGCCCAACAACCTCCTAGGGTGGGATGTAGCCTCATTATGCTTTCCATATTTCACTCATTGCTCCCTCTTGTACCTATTCAAATTCATACAAGAAATTCCCAACAATGAATAAACTAATCACTCTGTAAATTTGTCATTCACTTTAGTTATGGGATGTGGCGGTGGAGTCATACACTTAATACAGTAAAAGGAAAATATGAAGCAGATTATACAGACAATAGCAGGAGCAAAATAACCCAGAAAAGAAAAACTCTGAAGTGATTTCTTCTAACAGTAGTATGAGTTGGTACAATTGCTTGTACAATGAGTTGGTACAATTCTTCCTTTACTGTGGTTAAAAAACAGTTCAGACCAGTTTATGACTATACAGTGGAAGATCCAGTCACGGTAGTAATTCATTTCAGAACTTTGGTCAACACTTGATTTGGTCGTGACCGGAAGTGAGACTGATTGTGCATGTGCGCACAAAAAAATGGTGCAGAAGGCAAAATTGGCGTGGAAGGGGAAGTTGGCTGTGCCATGTGTGATCACCAGCTGAGTTTTTGTTCATGACCAGATACAAACAGTTTGCAAAATTTTGGTCAGCACCCAGTTTGGTCATGGTGAGTGGCGTTCATGACCAGAGGTTCCACTGTATAAACTGGTCTGAACTGTTTCTTAACTACAATTAAGGAAGAATGTCTATAAAGAATGCAGTTGCTGTAGATCTTTTAGAAAGGTGATGCACACAACCTTGCCTAGTTACTCATAATTAATTATATGAATAGCAGATAAATGAATATAAAACATATAAATTTATTCTTGTTTCTATCTGAGCATCTTTTCCTTTTGCTTGAGACATTTTCTACAATGCCAGATTTGTTCTGTAACTGTCATATATATTTTCTGGAATTATGCCCAATAGCAAAATATGTGGTTGCAGTTCAAATTTTATTTTTAGAATTATTTTTTTTTAAATTGATGTTTTTTCTTTCCATTCTTTTAAGTTTTTTGACATAACCACCGCATGTGTAGCAAGCAACATGTATCAATACCTATTGTTTTCTTCTGAAGTTAGAGGCAGATTTTATCATTTCCCTCCAATTTATTGCATCTATCTTCTTCATATGGAACAACCTTCTCCTACCAGATATATGCCACCTTGTTAAACTACAACTACCACTGATTTGTAGTTGAACATTTGAAGACAAAGAACATTCTGGGCAAATGCTAGAAAGATAAGATGAGATGAGATGATGAGATAAGATAAAGATAACTTTATTGTCATTTTTTTACTGTGAGCACATTGGTTCACATTAAAAATGAAATTCTGTTTCCTGATCTTAAGAGAAAGTGTATATCTACCCAAGCACAAACACAACACACATGTACACCTGCTATACTTAATATAAACCTGCATCATACATATATATATATACTTGGTGTATGTTAATCACTGTCCATTTTGAATACATAGTGGAAAGAGTTAACTTGAGAGTTCACAAGGTTATATGAAACAAAACTGTGACTCAGTGTAAATGTTCTGCTTCCTCTACTACAAAGCCTCCCTCCCAGAAAGTAACAAGGAAAACAGGCCATGAAGGGGATGTGTAGCATCCCAGCGGATTCTGCTCAAGCAACGCTTACATGTGATGTCCTGGATAGAAGGGAGTAAACTGCCAATGATCTTTTCTGCCATCCTCACCACTCTGCACTGCCTTCCTGTCTGAAGCAGTAATGCTTCCAAACCAGACCAAAATGCAATAGGACAGGATGCTCTCGATCATCCCTCTATAGAAAGTGGTAAGTACAGAGGAAGGAAGATATCTTTTCTCCTGCGACACAGAAAACGTAGGAACTGCGGTGCCCATTTCACCCGTGTCTCACTGAAGAAATGCCTCAGTTTGTCCGAAAGGGCTACATATGTAGAGATGTGTGGCTGTGCCTGCCTTTTCTAAAATTGACAATATATCAACAATGTATTGACAACATATCAACAATAGAAAGAGTTATGAGTATGTTAAAATTAGACTGTAGAATAGGCACAATTATACATCGAGCGCAAAATAAAGACTCAGATAAATTTTCTAGTCAGAAATCCCCCGTGCATCTTCCTGAGATGTTAGTCTAGGCTGAGACTCATTTTCTAAGACTGATTTTATATACAGGACAGTCCTTGATTTATGACCACAATTGAGCCAAAATTTTCTGTTGCTAAGTGATAAATTTGTTAAGTGACTTTTGCCCCCTTTTATGACCATTTTGCCACAATTGTTAAGTGAATCACTGTAGTTGTTAAGATAGTAACACGGCTGTTAAGCGAATCTGGCTTCCCCATTGACTTTGCTTGTCAGAAGGTCACAAAAGGAAATTACATGACCCAGGGAGGATGCAGTCGTCACAATTATGAACCAGTTGCCAAAGATCTGAATTTTGGTCACATGACCACGGGGATGCTGTAATGGTTGTAAGTATGAAAAATGGCCATGTCACTTTTTTCAACACCATTGCACTTTGAACGGTCACTAAATGAACCGCTGCAAGTTGGGCACTATCTGCACTATTATACTAATTAATCATGCTGATTAACATAATAGTACTTGTTATTTGGCATGCTATACTGATCAAGGTAATTCAGTTAACAGTTCCATCTGAGAGAGAATGTTCCTAGGCAATAGCATTATATAACCTTTTTTTTTCCACTGGTTATTGAGCCAAGAACATTTTAAACTTAATGGAAAATAGTTTAAAGGCCAAAGAATACATTAGACAGCATTTCTCAAAGAAAAGAAGAAAGCAAAATACAAAACCACATTTAGTAAAGAACCAGTCTATGCGCGTGAAGAAGAAAAGGGAGATATATCCTTCATAGTGCTGTGGCAAAAGATCATCTAGGAGAGAAAGATTGTGGTGCCCGTCTTATTACCATCCAACATTTCACAGCATTTTCTGTCCTTGATATCCACGTGATGAGCATGAAAATCTGTATTCATCAATTTATTCATAAGCTGAAGACGAGTGTTATCACTGCTTCAGTTTGTGTAAAAGGACTACATAACTCGAAGAGTACTTGCATAGGCTTTCTTGTTGTCATCATAGAAGGAAGGATGATGGGATCTTGCTTGAGATTTTTAACATGCAAAAAAAGAGGGGGACTTATTTGAAAAGCCGCCGTGGTGGCGCAGTGGTTAGAATGCCGTATTGCAGGCTAACTCACAGCTCACTCCAGGAGTTCGATTCTGAACGGCTCAAGGTTGACTCAGCCTTCCATCCTTCCGAGGTGGGTAAAATGAGGACCCAGATTGTTGGGGGCAACATGCTGACTCTGTAAACCTCTTAGAGAGTGCTATAAAGGACTATGAAGCAGTGTATATGTCTAAGTGCTATTGCTACTGCTATTAAATATCTGGATGTTACCTGCATTTACTTGTATTTCATTAAAAAAAAAACCTCAACCAAGCTTAGCATGTAATACTGAACATTGAGGAATATCTGAGTGTGTTCGCTGCAATTTTCTTCATTCAGTGGTAAATGAGGTGCATTTTGACAAACTCAGAGGCATAATCTTTAAGGGTATTGCAAATAAAACTGCAACAATGTAGTTGGCTTTAAAATGCATTGGAAGAAGTAGAAATTATGCCATATCATATTTCTACCCTCTAAATTATGACTAAACAATTGTGTTTATGGGCCTTAAAAAACTAAGGGTAAAAGCACGCAGAGATCTCAATAAGCCCATCACTGCTTCTCCAATAATAACCTAAGTAAACATGATGTTATTTTTTTTTTCTAATTTTCTAATGAAGCTTCATGGCAGCATATTAATCAATAATCTTTACTGTATACTCAATCTCAAAGGTTTCTTCACTGTTGATTCAAGCATGCTCAGGTTTTTATTGGACAAATAAAAGGAACCATAAAAATTAGGTTTCTATTGCAATCTTTTAGTAGAATTTTTCTCTACTCTTGTTGTTTTAATATGGCATAAACTTTTATACTGGCATTTACAAAGTCAATTGCTAGTGAAAATCAGCTACAATCTAGGAAACATTGTGCCACTGGGAAGATTACAACCATGCAAATACTTTGCCTCTTGGCCCTTTTTCTTGTTCTAAATAGGAATGTAAAAAGATCCATCTATACAATGAAAGCAGGAATGAAAATGAAAGAAAACCAGGAAAAATGAGAGGGAATGGAATTTCTGAATGGGTTCTGCTACAACTTTCATTAACATTGGAATAATACCCATAATATGATTTTTGGGGAGTAAGCTTTTTATTTGTCAGCAATAATTTCTATGCTATTTGATACTAGGGTTTATGCCTCCTATCAAGCAGCAGCACCCCTAATATTTAAGAGATTTGCAGATCCTGAGAGACTGGAATTCTTTTTGAATCTTCTGAATGTTCTGAAGGCTGGACATTTTATAAGATAAAAGCAGATTTACATAGATTTTTACAGGCTTATCTAAAAGCATAGTTCTAGGGAAGCTGCAAGATTTCTAAAAAAAACTACCTAAGTAGGGCTGGGCCAGGCAAGAAGGAAAGATTTTTCAATAATCCTCCATGTTGTCAGTCAAGTATCTGAAGCCGATCTTGCTTCTTTTTGCTGGCATAAATTATCCAAACATTAAACTACATTTAAGATAATCGCACACCACCAAAGTAAAGAGTGCATACACACAGAGAAAAAGATGAAACTCCAGTGCAATGCACACAGCCTTCATTTTGAATGTCGTGTGAGAGAGAGACCAAAGTAGAATTTTAGTCAAGCACATTCAAACTATTCTGTGCAAGGAAGTTTTAAAAATTGCTATTTAGGAATACATAATCTTTTCCAATCAACCAACTCTAAGTATACAAATGCCCATTGGTTAGGATACTTAATTTATAGTGTATTTTCCAAATATACTTTTATAAGTATATTTTATTCCTGTTTTATAATTCTATTTTATTTTATACGCAAACTGTTGTCACAATCTCACTAATTTAGAAATCCATATAATATACTACTGTGTATATTCAGGATGCTACTTTTCTTCCAATTTACATAAAATGACACCACGGGCAATGAATGTAAGTTTTATCTAGTCTACAATCATGCAGAAGATGAAAAGTCTCTTCCATTTGTTTCATTATAGTTTTAGATAATGTCCAGGGGGTAAATCCAAGCTTCACAATTACAAAATGGTAACCTTACTCAGCTGCCTCTAATTCTGCTCTGATTCTTGCCAACTTCATCTGACCCTGAAATTTAGAAGCAATAGAAGTTGGTTTGAGCATATATTTATTTCCAAAAATCTGTTGCAGACCTTATGTTACAGCTTATTATCTTGCTGAATAAATTATTTGTATAACAAAGTAGAAGACCTGGCAAGGATGATGAAGATTAATATTCTGGCATGGTTTCTCTGCAGAGATGATAACCAGGATATTCAACTGCTCAAAAATCATTTCCAGCATGCTTGCAAATTATCCAGTCCTTATGTATTTGGCAATTGGGTCTTTCACTTAGCAGTTGCACAGCAAGAACAAGCTGTCTTCTTTTTGTGCTTTTCCAAACACAAAATGGATCATTTTCTCCATGCCAGTTATGTTTGTCATCTCATTTGGACTGCTCGCTACTAGGATGAGCCTCATGCTGCATCAATGAACAAAAGTAGCTTTGAGGTACGGAATCTGTATATTTTCATCCCATGTGCTCCCCCACCACCACCACCGACAATTGAAGAGCAGTCATCCTATCTTGGACAACAATTTATCCAAGTTTAAACTGAAGTCAGTTTGCTCACTTGACAAGAGAGATACAGCTATGTTGATGAGTATCCTAAATCCAAGGAATTCCTCTGATGTAATTGTTTTCATTCCAGTTGTATCAACAAAACACATGTGGTGTGACTATTCAGAGTTGTCTATGGTTTCATCAGGAAGCATGACACGTTAGCTAAAGAAATAATTTTTGATAGGTTTCACACATGATAATCAATTCATGTTCATATTCTTCCCCTTTCTGTCTCCAAAGGACAACAAAAGGCATCTTACATCATCTAACAACAGTAAAATAGCAGAACAATAAAACAAATTCATACGATGGCAAACAAGCAGCCTATTTTAAAAGATGGATTTGGTTTTACAAAATCTTAAAATGCCCCCAATCATGCCCCCAATGTTAACCATTGAAAGGACATTCCCAGCAAAGACAACTCTCTACCACATCACTTTTTGCTTTCCATGTTACTAAGCCGATCTTGCTTCTTTTTGCTGGCATAAAATGAATAGTCCCCAAGACTCAGGAAATGGTGATTGCAATTTACAACCCCAATTGAGACCAGAATTTCTATTGCAAAGCAAAGTAGTTGCTGTAAATCATGCCCAATTTTATGTCCTTTTCTGGCCAGGATTCATAATCGAATAACTGAAGTTATTGAGTGAATCACATGGTTGTTAAGTGAATCCAACTTCCCCCACTGATTTTTTTTGCTTGTCGGAAGCAGGCTGGGAGTGTCACAAATGGTGATCACATGACCCAGAATACTGCAGCCATCATGCTGGTTGCCATGCACCCAAATTTTAATTTTGTGACTGTGGGGATGCTGCATGGCTGTAAGTGCAAGGACCAGTCATAAGTCCCCTTTTTTTTCAGTACTATTGTAACTTTGAAAGGTGGATAAATGAATGGTTGTAAGTCAAGGGCTACCTGTATAGCTCGACTAACGACCACAATGGAACCCCAAATTTCTGTTGTTAAATGAGACATTTGTAAGGTGAGCTTTGCCCCATTTTACAACCTTTCTTGCCACAGTTATTATGTGAAATGTTACAGTTGATAAATAAGTAACCCGGTCATTAAGTGAGTCTGGCTTCCCCATTGACTTTGCTTGTCAGGGGGTCACAAAAGGTGATCACATGACCTTGGGACATGGCAACAGTCATAAATATGAACCAGCTGCCAAGCATCTAAATTTTGATCCATGGGGATGCTGCAAAAGTTATAACTGTGAAAAACGATAAGTCCCTTTCTTCAGAGTCATTGTAACTTTGAATGGTCACTAAATGAACAGTTGTAAGTTGAGGATTATCTGTATTGTATTACAGAGAGATATTTTCATGATCCTTTGAGTCCTTTGTCTAGGATGGTGTCTTCTGTGGTTTTTAACACACTGCTGCTAAATTCTTTTGGGGAATATGCAAATATATGAGAGGAATAATGGGAAATTCATTCTCTCGGGCATGCTGGTTGATGCGCAGGCGCAGAGGCTGCAAAGATGGGCTTACTGTATGCCAAATCATAACTAGTTACTTAATGATAAATATAATTTTTGCACAAGGTTTAGTAGCAAAACAATGTGTCAAGGTGATAATTTAAGAGCTGACCAGCTGATGCAATCAGTCAGCAGGGTTTTTTGGCTGTTATCCATTAAGAGCCTGTGTAATAAGAGGAGGTCCTGCTCTGTTTGTTCACAGAGTTTCTTCTCTGCTGTAATTGCTGTTTGTTTAGATACTGCTTGTAGCACGTGTATAGTATCCCTATATTCCTATTGTAGATAAAAAGCACTATTTAATACAAACCACTGTTTGCCGTACTTGCTCCTGGGTTGATATACATGATAGACCTGTGCATACTCTGATATAATGCTATTTTGAAAAATAGCCAAGACCCCTGCTCTAGCCTTTGGCATTGCTGGCTAGGACTTTGGGGAAATGCATGGCAGCAAATTGCGTCCCCTTGCAGGGAGACTGAGGGCATCCCACTTTAGCTGTTGTGTTCCACCAGCAGGAGGTCATACAGCTCTCTTGGCTTTGATCTCCGGTTTCTCATTTTACATCCATCAATGTCACTTGTTATCTGTAGTTTCTTTTGTCCCTTCCTAATTCTTCCCCTCCTTTTGTTAGCGACAACAACCTGATTTTGAAACTTCAAGGTAATAGGGAGAGGAAAGGTGGAAGGAAGAAGACAAACCCTGCAGCTAAAAGGGGGGCTTGATATACACATACTGTATAGAAAAATAACCTCTAAAGGGTAGCACAGCAGTTTGCATCTGATCATATGGATCCCATCTGTATCCCCTTGCTATATTGCCAGGAAAAAAACCGCCCTCATTTCCACCGTTTCATCCATCAAACAAGAGTCAACGGGGGAAGAAAATCCTGAAGAAATTTGATAGGATTTGAAATCATGCCATTCTTCTCACTCAGTGTTGTTTGTACACTGTTAATGGATCTGCATTGTTGATCCTTTTGTCAGAACCCTCATATCTACGAAAATCCTTTAAAAAAATATTTGTAGATATGTGACTATGATGAAATCTAGGATATATAGGATATATCACATTGCAAAACCTCCACCGTGAACCTATGAATTGAATGTGTTTTTGCAAAGACTAGTATGAATCTGGCATACAGTGATTCACAATGTAGTAAAAGAAATATGAAGCTTTATTTAAAACATACTTTTTAAAATTGTGGAAAATTCATCATAATGTATTCAGAGCCAGCCCAGCTGCAGAAGCAACTGAAATTGTAAAATAAAGCAACAACGTATTTTTGGATCATCTATTTATCGTATATATTAATCTACCTTGGTGTACCAGATAGATGGAGTAACCATTGGAATTATCCCAATGCAGCAGCTTGGAGGTAGAGTACATATTTATTCAAAATTAATTGGCTTTATATATATGTATATGTGTTAATTAAAAATCTCACAACCCCCGATTGAGTGTAGCCTTTAAACATACATTATGGGAGCCACCACAGTTAAATGTCACACTGCTGTTTCAGTCCAGCTTTTGTCCTGATGTTTTTTTGCTTTCACTTCAAAAGTAGGGTCTCCTTCAGAGGTTTCAGTAGCCTGGCCTCTTGTTCTTCCTGGCCCAGGGACTTCACCAAATAGAAAAGAAGGGACCATTCTCTGACTGATTCAAGGAGGACTTTGAAGTAAATTAAACTAAATTAGTGTCTGCGATACAGATGAACTTCAGGGCCTCCTGCTGAGCCTCAGTCCTGTCCTTTGAGGAATTGTCATCCCACTTTCTTGTTTTTGGCTTCTCCACTAATGCACCGCGAAGCACCTGGGGTGTGATTTGGCCGTGATCCCATCTGCCCTAGCAAAACAGCATCCCCTTTCACCTATTCCCTTGCCAGGGAAAAGGGACTGTTTAATGGATCCGAGAATGAAGCAAGATAATGAACAGCTATGCTGTGTCTAATCTTTTTTTGTTCTTGTTTGCCCTTCCCCCCCTTTAATGAGAGACCCTCTAGTCCTTACATGACCCATTGCCTCATACTCTGGTTCTCTGACTGCATCGGGGCAGGCCTGCAGCTGCACCTGACCCACAGCCACACAGGAGCAGGTGGGAGAGGCAAGGGATTTCCTATAAATGAATTCAGCAGTTGATCACGGATGCTCCATAGGTTATAGTTTCCCCCAAAGGCCAGATGCTTGTTGGGTTTTTGTGTGTAAGTCAGTCACCTGGGAATGCCTCAGGAAAGGGGCTGAATGGGAATCAAAAAGCAGCCGTTGGGGCCAAGCGTCCTTTCTCAAAAGTCTGTCACAGAACTGGTTGATGATGTGCTTCCCTCAGCAAGATGAGCAAGGAGCTCCTTATAATAATGGAGAGCGGGATTTGGTTGCTGCTCGCTGGGGGCATCTTTCTGACACTAGTTTTTCAGGGCAGCCAAAAACTTCAGTGAAGCAAACCCACAGGATTAGGAATTCTGGAGCTGATTGGGTCCAAATGGAGTGCCCCATAGGTGCTATGCATTTATGGATTTGAAGAATGATATTGATTTGAATGATAACTTGAATGATATTGATTGTCAAGGGCTAAAATATATACAGGTAGGCCTCGAATTATAACAGTTCATTCAGTGACTGTTCAAAGTTACAGTGTCACTGAAAAAAAGGGACCTGTGAACGTTTTTCCACACTTACAACCATTGCAGCATCCCCTTTGGCAACCGATGCATATTTATGATGGTTGCACTGTCCCAGGGTTATGTGATCACTTTTTGTGACTTTCTGACAAGCAAAA
Organism: Myanophis thanlyinensis; assembly: GCA_017656035.1. Classification (NCBI taxonomy): domain Eukaryota; kingdom Metazoa; phylum Chordata; class Lepidosauria; order Squamata; family Homalopsidae; genus Myanophis; species Myanophis thanlyinensis. Next base: position 17,518 of record JAEANM010006772.1, read on the forward strand.
TCAATGGGGAAGCCAGATTCACTTAAGAACTGTGTAACTATTGCAACAACTGCAGTGATTCACTTAACCACTGTGGCAAGAAAGGTCGTAAAATGGGACAAAACTCATTTAACAAATGTCTCACTTAGCAACAGAAATTTTAGCCTCAATGGTGGTAGGAAGTTGAGGACTACCTGTACCAAAGTCATTAAATGGAAGCTACTTTTAACTGTGCTGAATTGATCAGTTACTACATGATATACCATACCAGAATTTTTTTACCACCAAGGAGCTATTCGTTAACTATATGTAAATCAGGCTACATGCTATTCCATTTGGTTGTTGTTTGGCAATTTAAACAGACCCCAAGAGCAGGAACAGCTACATTCCTCTAAATTTTGCCTTATATTTGAATGTAGTCTGGTCTAAAATATGTTTAAAATACAACTACTCTATTAATAGGTTTTTTTCTTAGATCTTTACTTCCAGGTGAGTGAGTAACCTCATTAGAAAAGTTTTATTTCTTACAGTTTCAGACCCACCCACCCCCACCTAACTACATTCAGGAAGATGCTGGAAACTGATTATTTCATTGAGTGTTCTAGATTAGATCTTGACACTAAATTATTTGTATTATTTATCATACGTTCTTAGAACTTTGTTTTAGAAGTTGCATTTGTCCCATTTCACACATTGATGAACAGCAGCAGAATACAAATGTAATAAACATATGAAAAAATAACAAATCATTGAAAGAAAACAAGTGGCATTTCAGGTAATTGTTGGTTACAAAAAAAAAAGGAAAGGAAAGGAAAGGAAAG
>JAEANM010006773.1:0-18316 GCA_017656035.1 Myanophis thanlyinensis
AATAAATAAATAAATAAATAAATAAAATGTCACAGTCTCCAGAACCATAACAGCATTCAGACGAATTAACCTTAAGTTGCTTAAAGAACACTGAGCTCACATTAGGCTAAATGTGGGCTGAATGGTTTGATAAAATTCCTAGTTGAGTTCATGATGTTGAGGATTAGTTAGGAGCATGCTCAGAATGGGCTACCCAGTTTTGGCTCTCTCCATACTCTGGTTCAAATTTCAATGTAGTTTCACTCAGTACTTTTTTCTCATACTGCTTTTCTTCATTCCACCTTTTCTTTTCAGGCTTTCTATCGCCATATCTTTCTGATTAGATGCAACTTGTGCTTCATTTTAGCTTTTCCAAGCTTTAGTTAGCTAAGATTTTGCTGATATTTTGTTTTCAGAAACAGCTCATTTGATCAGTGTAAGTTTATTAAGCAGGCCATGGCTGGAATGTTTTACATTTCTATGCACAGCTTACAGTTCAGTAGCACACAAATTTCTCTTCTCCCTGGGTCAAGTACTACATTAATAGCATCACACTTCTAAAATAAATGTATCATGTGATTTGGCTTTACTTCATGGGATGACATCCAGTGCCTATTCACTATCCTGGCAGAGGTAATTCACTCTTTAATCTAGGGACAGATACCCTTAAATACATAAGTAGCCACAACTGCCTAATGGCCACAGATTCAGAAGGCACAGGCTAGGTAACATTACTATATTCAAATCCAACCTCTTCTCAACATAAATGTGCAGGTTGAAAATTCAGAATCCAACTTCTTCTCAACATAAATGTGCAGGTTGAAAAACACTGGCCTAGAGTTTGGTGGATCTACATATCTAGTATGCACTCTACTAAGCAATGAGTTATGGCTGCATAAAAACCTTGCAGGAGAGATCTGGATGCTTTAGCAACTTATAGAATTTTGAATCCCTCTACTTACCAAACATCGGATGGAATGTCAGGTTCATGTGCTGTATCAATTTTTATTATTTCATTTCCCTGCTGAACAGTATGGGAATTATTCTTCAAAGAGGCATGAATAACAATGGCATCTACCGCAGTGCTGCTTCTTTTTAAGAGAAGGTGATAATTCATGATCCACTATTACTGCTTTCATTTTGTTCTTCATCTCCAAAGTGTTCAGAACAAAGCAGCACTCAACACTTCATCTAATTCTGAAACCATTCAGTAAGCGAGTTTTGTATCATAAATGACTGCCTCGATGGGGGATTTTTCTCCAGATTGCTCTTTTCCTCCTACAATCAGAGAAAAGGGGATGACAGTATGTCACACTACAGAGAGAATTTTTCATTGAGCAAATCGCTACTGGCTTGCTTCATAAAGACGGAAAGAAAAGGGTAAAATGTTATTTAAATGTGTTCTATTCAACAGTTTGTATTTATTTACTTCAGTTTCTGTGTCGCTAAATTCCTATAAACTCTAAGCAACTTACAGAGTGTTGAAATATAAAATGAAAAAAATCTAACATCACCCGATATATCAAGTTGGTGTTGCTCCCTAGGGTAAGCTAAATCTCCATATTTCTAGATGCATGAGTCTCTGTAGTTGGATTTTCTTCGAGAAATGCATCTTTCACACACACATTCTTTTATTTGCTATTCATATTGGGTCAACAGATTTAGTATGGAGAATTTTCCTAGGTTCCCAGATCCTGAGCCATAAAAGGCTATAAGGTGACTACTATCACCTTGGGTGCTTATGGTCTTAGAGTCTGAAGCTGACAGAGAAGATCTAACAGACTGAGAGTCTGCAGAATTAGCAGTCAGACACCTGCTGCCATTCCAGAAGAGACAGACTAGGGGCAGTTGAAATCTGATTCAGATCATGAGAGGTCAAAGCTTGGCAAGGCGCCTCACCCAAGAACATCCATCAGCTACAAAGCATTGAGCCAAGGAAATCTGTGTGACTGTGAAATGAGAAAGCAACAATCAATTCACATCAACATTGAAGCTGCATAAAAGCAATCTACAGGGCCTTGTCCTTTTGTTAGAAACAACCCAGCAATTCTAGACTTGCGTTCCGGTTACTATTGCTCCTTGCCCTTTATTTGGACTTTTAGCTTGTGGAATTTTGTGGCTCGAATCCTGGGCTGTAAAGTACAACTCTTATGGTTGTGAATCTGAATCTGTTTGCTTTCAGTTGTTCCCAACTGAACTTAAAAACAACACTCCCTATCTAATTGCTCATCCAGTTCCTGCAGTGAACGTATCTATGAATGAATGCTGGTCTCAGATTTACGTTAATAATGATTATTTGTATTTAATTATTAGGTATCTGTGATTAATAGTCAAACTTTTTAAAATTTTATAAAATGATTTATGCTTATATTGTCTAATTATATGAAATATTCATTTCCTGTTTTTAATTTACTGTCTTATACAATTTTTTTATCCAAGTATGCTAGTTCTAATGGTGTACACTATATGAGTTTGAGAATATCTTTGCAACGTTTCAGCGAGGTCCCACTCGCCATCAATTTTGATGTACATATAGTTGCATGGGCAACTGTGGCTTCTGAAAAATTTTCAGAGAGCAGCCCTATATAAAGTACATTGCAATAGACTAGCTTCAAGGTGTTTAGGACATATGTTTTCTTCACATGTCTGGATATGTGGTCTTTAATATAATGTTTTTAAGTTCAAAATCAGCACAGTGATTCCATTTCTAGTTTCTCCTCCTTGTGGTTCCTTTTGCAAGACTAAAGGATGGTAAAGTTTAAAAAAGAGAAAATTAAATGTAAATGTAAAACAAAATCAGCAAAGGGATAAGTATTCATTTGGATAGAATTCAAACACAACAGGACAGTGTAATCTAGGTTACGAAGAGAATTGCTACAAATACAATCCCTGTTATATTATTTGCCTGAAAAGTGTATGATGTATGATTGCACATGAAATTAATTCAGATTTCATATTACTTGAAATTTTCTTCCTGGATCATTAATGTAACAGAAACAACAAGAACAATAAAACTCATAGATGAAGAAACAAAAGGCAAAACTACCACTATTAACACCACTGGGAATTTGGAAAGCAGTACAAAATGGCAGTGAAGGCCAAGCAAGTTATTTTCTATTATTTGGTTGCATTTTTAGGCATTGATTTGCACAGAATGTTTGCACACCAATGAACCCAGATTAGTTAGCAGTTCCCAGTGCTGAGATATTGACCAGAAAAGACACGTGCTCGTTGATTGCAGCTCTCTGCAAACTCTGGATTTCTAAATCTAGCCATGCTTATAGAGTCTTGATTTCTAAATATAGATCTGAAAATAATTTAAAGAGCCTGGATTAACCTTGGGTGCATTTTACTCCGGATTCAGAAAAATTGAGAGATGGGAAGGCTGGTAAAGAATCCTATGGTCTGCATTGGATATGTGACTACTGAAGATGTTTGTGAAATTGAATTATATTCCTTGGGTCCGAAGACCAAAAATTGCTTTGAAACAGGCAGAGATGTGCAATGCCATACCTCTGCCACATTCTGAAAAAGCTTGTGTTTTCTGGGCTGACATGATAGCCCAGGACAAATAGATGTTTGACTTGAAGAAGCCCAGCAGGGTACTACAAAGAATGTTGGAGTAAGATGTCTCAGTGTGTGTTGTCCATGCCTCTTAATCAAAATTTGTTCTGAAGATGATGCAACTATTAATGAAGTTTTTGACAGACACAATGTATGTCTCCAAAGTTCATCTGTGGATCCAAAGTATAGCACAGCCCTAATGTGAGAGTAGAGAATTAGGACAGGCAACCATGTGAAATTTTGTTCAAGTTTAATTTCCATTTGTATTGAGGTTTTCCTATTTTCTGATTAGAAGGGTCTGTTCTTCTGAATAGTGCCTTTTACTTCTACTCTGAAAGCTGTCAAGCTGCAGGGGGAAAAACTTTTAGTGTATACAAAACTAGTTAATAGCAATTAATTATGCTTTAGATTTTGCGGACATGATAGTCAAAGCTTGAGGGCTCCTGATAAAGTAATTAAAAAGGTGGCTGATTCTTGAGCAGTTTATATATATTATTGGAATGATGAGATTAAATTCCAGCCATGACAGTGATCAATTCATGCATTATGTATATAGCTGTTATCCAAACAGAAGCTTAAAGCAGATGAATGCAACATGATTTCATTCTAGAAATTGCATGAATGTAGTTCAGAATGGCAGGGTTGAATTTCCATTCTCATTGGCCTTAAGGCACCTAAGGCCAGTTAAAGTGTGCTTCACATTGAGTTAACAGCCTTTATTCAACCTGACAGTGATTGGCCCCAAATGGAGACCCTTCAGGCTCTTACCATTTTCAGTAATCATGGTATTTGATTGAATACTGTGCTTCCATTGATTCTGAATAACTCCCTCCCCCAGGAGAAAATAGTCTTTCTGAGTTGTTTAGTACTTTCATCAAAGCTATTTCATATTCAACCAGTGAATCTTTTAGAAAATGTTTTCATGCTGTTGCGATGCTTATTCTATATTTGTGTGAAATTCATACCCTTACATTTTAATAGACATCCAATTATTCTTGAAGATACTGGGTGCATTGGGCTAGCTATGATTTGTCTGCCGTGAGAAAAGAATAAATAAGTTGCAGGAACAAAACCAATTTATATAGGTATTTATTTGGAAGGGAGGGGGTGAATTATGTATATTCAAAACTAATAAGTCTGTTCCATATTTTCCAGTTTTCTGAATTGAGTAGCTTATTAGCCCCATTAGCTTCTAAAATCATAACATTTCAAGAGATGGATCTAAATTTAATTATGGCCAAATTGTAATTTTTGCATGAAGAATTCTATTAATTCCTTGAAGCGTTTTGCATTTTACTGGTTAAGATGATTGAGTTTAGGTTTATAGGACAGACTGAATTACTCAACCTCAGTTTGAAGATGGAGAAAGTGGATTATTAGACCTTTTTTATTGGGATTCAGACCAGTTTGTAGTGCCAAGGCAGCGTTAGTTGCTCTTTTAAATGATCTTTGAAGGGCTTGAGGTTATGATGGTGTCTTCTTCTTTGTCCTTCTGGCTTTTAATATCTGTAGTATATCATTCTTGACGTGCTTAATGGGTGTAGAGTAGTTGGTTCCAGACAGTGCTAGTAGAGGGGATGCATGAAGTTCTAGGCTCATTCTGTATGGCATGTCCAAGGGCTCACTTCTCTCTTTTTCCTATTTAACTTCCATATGAATCCCCAGGTGAGGTCATCTTTCAGCAGTGTTGTACCACTAATATAATTATGATGTTCAATTACACATTTCTATCCCAGGCTGATAAGAAGAATGCTAGATGAGCCTAACATAGGTGTGGCATGTACAGTACAGTTTTCTGTACTAGGTTGTTATATTATAATTATTTTTTTTAACTTTCCAGAGTTCGCATATGCATAGACTGTCTGCATTTTCTAAATAAATGCATATATTTTTACAAAGAATAGTGACCACGACATTCTCATGGACATTATGAGAATTACTTATACTCAGCCTTTTTAAGAATTGTGCTGCAGACATTTTAACAGGCATTTAGCTCTTCCTCAGAAGAGCTAAATACAAATGGTCATGGGCAATATGTTACACACAAATACATATGGTGTTTGTTTGTGGTTGGCAAAATATTAACTGAGCAAGCAGAAAAATAGTGCGGATATCCTTGCCAGGGGAAAGAAGCCATTGTTCTGGAGGTGCAGAATAGTCTATTATAACTGCAGTTGTACCAGTCATACCCCTGCACAACATGGCATACACACATACTCATTTACATAGTTGATATTGGAGAAAAAACATTTGGAGCGATCATAAAGGTCACAGACGAATCTCTTAGTGACTCAAACCAATAATCAAGTCTGGCATATTTACACAGAGGTCAGATTTGGAAATACTCATCTGGCACACATTAATTCAAAGGTTACTCCTTCATGAACCAAAGAGATCATGAGGGCTGTAACACCTCTAAATGATCCTCAACCAAAAATATATTTATATTTAGTGTGTATGTACGAACACACACACACACTTGTGAAAGAGCACCAAAACCTAATGACATACCTAATTGAGATTGTAGAAAACTCCTTGAGTCTCAACAATGTCCTGTAGTTTGGGGATGACAGTGAAAAGATAATTATACACTTGGGTGGAGGTTACGTTATCTTAAGAAAAGCAAGAAGTCGTTGGCCTCTTGCTCTCCATTAGAGCAATAGAAAAGTGTTGGTTATCTCCATGGTGTTCCATTTTCCAGTGAAAATTGAAGTTTTGGCATATCGACTGAATCTGCTCTGCAGTTCCTCTTGTTAAGAGGCTAAATGAATCCTAATCAGTGCCACAAGCATGAGCGGCAAAAAATGCTTAGTAGACTTATATCAGAATTGGACTGATACCCGGGAGACCTAAATTCAAATTCCTACTAGGCCAGTGATAGTGAATCTTCTAGAGACCCGAGTGCCCAAACTGCAAGTTTCATGCACATACACATCTGTGTACCTGTGAGCCCGAAAGCCAAAGACCCGCTGGCCGGCAGGGAGGCAGGACATCACAACACCTGCAGCTCTGCAGCAAAAAGCAACTGATATCTGGGAGGCAAGAGCTTTTTCTTTCATAAGAAGTTGGAATTGATTGACTTAACTTTTTTTTTTAATCCTACAAACTCCTGTTTCCCTGCAAATGACTAGAAACGCCACAGAGAAACACAGTGGAGCTGAGCTGGGGTGATGGTGCATGTGCCCACAAAGAAGGCTCTGAGTGCCACCTCTGGCACTCATGCCATAGGTTCACTACCATTGTACTAGGCTATGACATTCACCCTGAGATTTTTGGAACAGGACCTCTCTCATAGGGTTTTGGTAAGAACAAAAATGGGTGCCCCCTCCCCCAAATAAAGGAAGACAAAAGGAATATATGATGTAAATCTGTCAGTTGAAAATACAGAAAGGTTTTACATTTGCCTCCAAATATTGGATGGCATTCCTTGCCAGCCTAGTTAAAGATCTGCCTTTGCCCCCATGCATAAATACACAATATTTTAACTCTGAAAATGAAATAAATGTAGGCTTTAATGGGTTAATTCTTTCCCACTTTAGTTGAGCCACTTAACCTCCCATTCTCCCCTAAAGAAATTATTGTCACTTTATAGGTTGAAGACAAGCTTTCTCTTTTCCTAAAGCACAATTTTAGGGTTGTGTTGTGACCCCCACTGAAGAAAAGCACTGGTCTCTCTATTGTAACCTACAGTACCCAACAGAAGTGAGCACACCCTCTCACATTTTGTAAACATTTAAGTATATCTTTTCATGTGACAACACTGAAGAAATGACACTAGGCTACAATGTAAAGTAATGAGTATACAGATTGTATAACAGTGTAAATGTGCTGTCCCCTCAAATGTGTAAACTGCTGGCAACAAAAGTGAGTACCCCCCTAAGTGATAATGTCCAAATGGGTTCCAAGTAACCATTTTCCTTCCCTAGTGTCATGTGACTCATTAGTGGTACAAGGTCTTAGGTGTGAAGGGGGAGAAGTATGTTAAATTTGATGGTATCACGCTCTCTCATACTGGTCACTGGAAGTTCAACATGGCACCTCATGGCAACGAACTCTCTGAGGATCTGAAAAAACGTATTGTTGCTCTACATAAAGATGGCCTCGGCTATAAGAAGATTGCCAAGACCTCAAAACTGAGCTTCAATACGGTGGCCAAGACCATACAGCAGTTTAACAGGACAGGTTCCACTCAGAACAGGCCTTGCCATAGTCGACCAAAGAAGTTGAGTGCCCATGTTTAGTGTCATATCCAGAGGTTGGCTTTGGGAAATAGACATACAAGTGTGACAACATTTCTGCAGAGGTTGAAGGGGTGGGGGTGGGTCATCCTATCAGTGCTTAGACCATACACCACACACTGCATCAAATTGATCTGCAGGGCTGTCTTCCCAGAAGGAAGCCTCTTCTAAAGATGATGCACAAAAAAGCCCTCAAACAGTTTGCTATGGACAAGCACACTAAGGACATGGATTTCTGGAACCATGTCCTGTGGTCCGATGAGACCAAGATAAACTTATTTGGTTCAGATGGTTTCTGTGGCAGCAACCAGGTGAGGAGTACAAAGACAAGTGTATCTTGCCTACAGTCAAGCATGGTGGTGGGAATGTCATGGTCTGGGGATGCATGAGTGTTGCCGTCACTGGGGAGCTACAGTTCATTGAGGGAACCATGAATACCAACATGTACTGTGACATACTAAAGCAGAGCATGATCCCCTCCCTTCGGAGACTGGGCAGCAGGATAGTATTCCAACATGATAATGACAATTATCCCCAAACACACCTCCAGAATGATTACTGCCTTGCTAAAGAAGCTGAGGGTAAAGGTGATGGACTGGCCAAGTATATCTCCAGACCTAAACCTTATTGAGCATCTGTGGAGCATCCTGAAACAGGAGCTGGAGGTATGCAAGGTTTTTAACATCCACCAGCTCCATGATGTTGTCATGGAGGAGTGGAAGAGGACTCCAGTGGCAACCTATGAAGCTCTTGTGAACTCTATGCCCAGGAGGATTAAGGCAGTGCTGGAAAATAATGGTGGCCACACAAAATATTGCCACTTTGGGCACTATTTGGACATTATCACTTAGGGGTATACTCACTTTTGTTGCCAGCAGTTTAGACATTAATGGATGTGTGTTGCATTATTTTGAGGGGACAGTACATTTACACTGTTATGCAAGCTGTATACTCACTACTTTACATTGTAGCCAAGTGTCATTTCTTCAGTGTTGTCACATGAAAAGATACACTTAAATATTTACAAAATGTGAGGGGATGTACTGACTTCTGTTGGATACTGTTGGTCACAACAGGGAGACCAGTGCTTTTCTTCAGAAGGGGTCACAGCACAGCCCTAAAATTGTGCTTTACATGTATCTGTTGGAGTCTAGAAATCTTTTTGTGCACAAGGAATTATTATTTTGATTACTGGTAAATCATCTTTTAAACCAGTTAATGTTTTTCAGCTTTGTTTAATGTCCAGTAGTGATTAAAGGAAAGCTATAGGAATAACCCAGAAAAATTAAGGGTATGTGAGAAAAAATAGAATAGTCACCAAGGTGTAATGGTTAAGGTGTTGGACATAGGACTGAGAGTAATTCTTAGCCAGATCCATGCAGGCACACTCATATAGATACAGAGTGTGACTACGGCTACTCCTCAACTTACCACCATAATTAAGCCCAACATTTCTGTTGCTAAGCAAGACAGTTAAGTGAGTTTTGCCCTATTTTACAATCTTTCTTGCCAGAGTTGTTGAGTGAATCACTACGGCTGTTAAGTTAGTGACATGGCTATTAAGTGAATCAGGCTTCCCCATTGATTGTACTTGTCAGAAGGTCAGAATAAAGTGGACACTTGGACAGTGGGACACTGCAACTGTCATATACTGAATATGAGGTAGTTTCCAAGCATCTGAATTTTGATCATATGACTATGCAGATGTTACAATGGTTGTAAATGGGAAAAACGTTGATATGTCCTAAATGAAGTGCTGAAAGTCAACGACTACCTGTAAAATGTATTACTTAATTATACTAACTAGCCATACGTGTGACCAATTGACATCCAAATGTGCTTGCCAGTAGGTGTGTCTCCCATTACAGCAACTTTCTCCTATGGGATTATAATTTTCATAACCCCCAACTCACAACCCATGCCCCACAGGCTGAATGCATGAAATCTGCTGATCTGGAGGGCTCAGGGATGAGAAAGTGGACCTAAAGCGAGTATCTTTGTCTTCATTAGTACCATAGATAATCAAGAAGGTTATCAATACGGTTCCTGTTTTCATTGTTTCTACCTCTTCTACAGCAACCCAACCCAATAGCATGTGTAATGTTCTGCAGATAGGAGTCATATTGATTTATAGTGACTCCAAAAGTTCAACCAGGCAAAGCAACTAAGGTAACAAGTTAATTAGTAGACAGGTCTCTTGATTTCCCCTGGTGCAGTTAAAAGGGCAGGGTTTTTTTTTTTCCTGTTCATCTGGGCTGCAGATTAAGCAGGCATATTTGGGTTTCTTTTTTGAAACAGACTGTTAATTTTGTTAGCTGTTTAAGTTTATTGAAATGTAAACATTTTTGTTGTGCAATTATTGTAAGGACACTTCTTATGGATTTTTTTTTTTTGAGAGAGAGAGAGAGAGAGAGAGAGAAGTAAAATGTCTTGTGGTTGTTTATTTCCTCTCTCTCGCTTTCTTTGGAAGACTGTATTCTTTACAAATTGCCATGTTCTGTGCTTTTCATGTGCGTGCTTTACTCAGGGAGCCAGTGTGCAGTCTGGAATGTACCAGGGCTTCTGACTGGATCGCGTGCCAAAGGGTGTTATTTAGTGACTAATTTGCAAGAGGAGGAGAAACTGAGATGTTTATTGTGGGAGAAAAGTACTTTGGGCTACTGGTGCAGTGCCGTTGGAAGGACTAAGTGAAGCAAGCAGAGCACTCTTCAGACCTACATGACAAGTCTTTTTGATACCAACCATTCTCAAGAAGATGAATGTAGATGAATTTGTCTTTCTGGATGGAGACTTTATAAATTGAAAAGCAAAGCATTACAACATGTGCTCTGCAGTTTAATGATTATCTGGTCTACCAGAAAGATTTGCTTAACTTAAAGTAAGTGGATTTTTTTCTTTTGTTTTCATTTCTTTTGTTTTTGGCAAAGAAGAAAAGCTTGGTAGAAGAAATACATTGGTGGTTTGGATATGCTGCTTTTTCAATATTTCTTCAACAAAATTTAATAACAGAAGGAGCAAATAAAAGGGATTGTGAAAAGTTGATCTAAAAGGTCTGCTTCAAAAGAATACTAGATGGAAGAAACAAAATTGCATATGCATAGATCGATAATTAACAGGTTACTCACAACAATAGTATATATTATTATATTTTTAGAGACAATTGAGAGGAGAGATTGTACATGGGCTTAGATTTCAGTATATAATTAAATTGCTGCAATATGAAGACAAATGGGTGTGATTGTATTTCCTTCTGAAATAAGTTTGGTAGAGTTGCTAATACATATGTGTTATTGAAATGTAAATGTAAATGTAAAAACTGATATGAAATACAGGTATACTTTTTCAAAAATAAACTGAGAAAATAAGGTATACCTACATATGCATATAGCAGTGGTGGCAAACCGTTTACTTACCTAGTGCCGAAAAGTACGTGCTTTGCATGTGCCATCCGCATTTGCATGCGGCTCCACATGCACTGCATGTGCAACTGCACCATCTATGCATGCATGCAACTTTTGCATGTGCAATGCACATGTGCTGCACGCAGGCACTCTTGCACACATGAGCAATTGCCTGTGCATGTGCAGAGAGACTACAAAGACCAGCTGTATTTCCTGTTATAATTGCGCGCATGCATAGTGGACAACCGAAGACCAACTGGGTCTCTGCAATTGCACATGCAGGCATGTGCATCGTTAGCTGGAGGTAAGTTGGCCGACAGTTTATGTGCCCAGCAAGATGGCTCCGTGTGGCATCTGTGCCATAAGTTTGCCATCACGGGCATATAGCAATGAAATAATTGAAATATGTAAACTGTAGTAAATGAAATACTTTATAGATGTATTGTAAAATACATGTATAACATAAAACAGAAATGGGAAGGTGAATGAACTTTGCGCTTGCTTGTGTGTGCAAAGGATCCAGCCAATTATGCCAAGACAAATATTCATCTGGGTAGAATTGGAGTCTATTGGTCATCAGAAGACTTATTATTTTCTAAAGATGAATTTAGAGGAATAAATTTCTGTCTGGCCAGTAGTTGATAACTCACCATAAAATTGGGTATAGCTGTGTATTGTGTTAAAAGTAAGGACATCGAAACTGGCCTCCACTTCCTAGCAGATGTGTTGCAGATAACACACAATATACTTTGGCAAGGCTGGTGCACTGCAGGTAAGTGTCATAACTGACAATCCAAAAGTCCTTTCTTTGCTGGAAGTTTATGTGAATCAAAGCAACATTTTAGTAGTAAAATGCAGGGTGCCATTCAGTGCAAAGAGGATTTAGCAGACTACATTCAGAAACTGAATGTAAGTCAGGGAAGAGGGAATTCTATATGGATGGGCCATGCCTGAAATAATCTCATTTTCTGTGCTCACTAACCTAATTAATTTGGAGGTATTGATTTTGTGGTTTTTTTAAAAAATAAATGTATTGTTTTTAGATATGTAAACCCAAGGAGAAATAAATAAACGTGACCCTTACATCAGCACTTTTGAAGGAGTTAGGATTAGCCGTGGATCCTTTGCAAAGTGTGTGGTTACAGTAGATAGATGGGGTCTGCATAGAATGATTTATGGGAAAGCCTGAAATGCTTATGTACACATCACAATTGACTTGAGAGGTTTGATTGTATTGCTTGGTGTTTGTTTGAAATAGTACTTCATATCCTGCTACCACACCTCCTTTCTGCTTATTTTTGTAGTTGCTGCAGTATTAGCCTACTTTATAGGCTCTGGCCATGGAAAGGAGTTTAATAGGAACTGTAATTGTATATTCTGGCCTGGGAATTGACATCAGGATAAAAGCAAACTTATGAATGGGAAAGGAAGAGGTTGCAACTCTGTGTTTTGGTAGCAGTGCAAAGAATCTTGTGATTGCTACCCAGTGGGGAACATCCTCTCTGTGTGTTAAAATTGTAGAAAGTTGTTTTGCTAAGTAAGATCACCATGAAGCATGTACCACATCCCAGTGAGAGGGATATTGTGGAGATTTAACATTAGTACATTGTGCTTAATTTTCAGCTAATATGAATCTAATAATAATTCTTATTAAATAAAATAAAATAAATAAAATAAAAATAAAATAAAATATACAAATATCCAGAAATAATAGAAGGAACAGAACTTCTTCTGAAAGAAGTGTGAGATTTTGCCACTCAGAATGCTACTGTGCTATCACATGAGTGCATGATAGCTGGAAGAGGTTAGTGGGCTACACTGACCTGGTATGAATCCAGATCTTCAACACATGCCCCCTAGATAGAAGTCATCCAGTACTGAATTGACTTATTCTGCTGAAGACTTACTCCAGAAGGGGATTCTGGTTTTGTCAGTTGATATTTCCTAAATGGTTTTGCTTTTCAAATCTCATTTAAAAATCGAAAGAGTCCCCACCTTTCTTTCATGTCTCTCTTATCTCTTAAAGTACCTACAATGCAACAGATGGCTTATTCTTGGGGAAGTTCCCTAAAATGTGCAATTTTTTGTCTCTGAACGGCAACAAATGGCTATTCAAAATCCAAGTAATATAACTGTATTAATACATTACTTTGTACTGTAGATGTAAAAATAAACTATGTCTCGTTGGGAAAAAATCTTCAATACTGTTGATACAGTTTTCTTGCGTGATCTTACTATTCTGCAGCTAATGAAAGTCTGGATAATGATAATGATAATGATCTTGTTGTATCATCACTGTCTATTGACCACACAAGAACAAAAACCTTTCTAAATCAGTTTCTTTACCTTGCAGATGCAGAGAGAAATCTTCCCAAATACTTCTCGTCCAGGATCTATTTCACATCCTCCTCATGCACTTCCAACCTCCCCTCCTCCTATGGCAGTGCCACATTCAATGCCCCCTTCTCCATCCCGGATCCCATATAGTGTTAGGCCAGTAAGCGGTGCTGGCAATGCAACCATTCCCCGAGATAGGCTTTCTAACATCCCTGGACCACGGTCCATCTCACCGAGCCCAAGTGCCATCTTGGAAAGGAGGGATGTGAAACCAGATGAAGACATGGGCAACAAGACCCTTACTCTTTTCCGAAATGAGGGACTATATGCTGATCCCTATTTGTTCCATGAGGGCAGGATGAGCATTGCGAGTTCACATACAGGACATTCCCTTGATGTACCCGATCACATCATTGCCTACCATCGTAGCACAATGAGATCTTCAGGCACTTATTGCACTCCTCCTGTGCAAGCAGAACTTCTGGAGCAATCACTCTATCGACAGAAACCAAGGAAGTATCCTGAGAGTCTTTTGCCAACTCTGAATTCCAAAACACCTCCTGCCTCTCCTCACCGAGTGGCTGACATTCGAATGATAGACATTCATACACACCAAGTGTCACCGCACACCATTCATCTTGACAGGTCATCCCCTAGTCGACAGTCTCTCAAGAAAGATCCAGGGACTCCTGTCTTTGTGGAAGGGAAAGCTCGAAATACCATAGGTATATCTGGCATGGCTGAGGTGGCCCCTGCCATTCCTGACAAGAAAGTTTTTGGCTATGGAACAGCAGTAATACCAAAAGAGAATGAAACCAGGTAAGATGAAGTAAGGTGTTCTGGATTTAAACCAGACATGTATCTAGAATGTGACCAATCAAGTGAGCGTGTTGCATCAGGCAGATTGAAGAATTATCATTGTGTCTAGCCTTTGACCCAGAGCGGAGGTTTCAAAAGATCAGTATAGAAACTATACCTTTCTTTTCAGTCTTGGAATGTACCTAATGTACATTCAGATACCTAAATGTGTCTTTCAGCAGACACTGACACTTTGCTAACCATAGTTTGGAAATCAAAATGCTGGGCCAAAGTACAGATGACACTGAAGGTGGCATTTGCAGTTATGTCAAAATTTATTTATTTAATAGGAGATATAGAGGAAAGATCACATCACAGGAAAGACCCTCCATTCCCAAAAATGTTTCCCTAGTGTGCTTGCTTTTATGATTTTGTTATGCTGGTGTAGTTGCAAATGAAGCATTTAGTGATAAATTTATTTGCTAATGTTTACAAAAGATATGGTGGAGGCATATTTATAATCATCATAAGCTGTTTTACACAGTAGATAGCATTTAATGTGTGTTACACCAAATTAAGGCTTCCTAACATAATATAAAGCTGTATCCTAAAAAAAAAAGCTCTATTTATAAAAATGCACTATGTCTTTCTAAATGGTATAATTCATAGGATTTTCTTCAATGTATATTTTAATTGTTTGATAAGAAAATGACTAACTGGGTTGATTTGATGATCTTAAAACTAACAAGAGAATAAGCAGTTTGATACTTACTTGTTGGATTCATTACTGCATTTTCTTCATTATAGAGTCAAGATGGGTTTTTACCTTTCTTGACTATACCAGTTTCCTATTCCTTCTACTAAAAAGTTTAAATTTAAGTACAAGAATCTACCATTTTGCTGTTTACTCATTGTGAATGAAAGTTGAAACTGGAGAAATATTTTTTTTCTTTTTACAACATTTAATTCTTTAATTTGGGGCAGAGTTGGGGGTGACTGGATGGAGTTGAGCATTTACTGGCTAGATGCCCTTCCTGATGCCTATGCAGAGTTCACAGCAGATATTTTCTCTTTGCACCCAATAGAGAAACATCTGCTGCTACCCAGGATTGAACCCTGAAGTGGGAGGCTAGCATCTTCACAACTAGGCCACCAGAGGTGAAAACACTCACCTCAGAAGGTTGAAATGAGAAAGATAATACATTACCATAAACAATTTAATATAAAATTTATCTTATGAGAAAAAATAAAGACTACCTAAGAAATTACAAAGAAAAGCTTATGAATATTGTTAGAATACTCATTTACATTATTTTAAATCAATTCCCCATAGGACACAAAAGACCTTTTTATTCAATCTTGCTTTCTGTTTTCAGAAACACATTTATACTATTCAGACCTGTTTATTCTCTTTAGCAAAAGAAAAAAAAATGTTGTATTTCTTATTCGTTTACTGAAGCAAAGTTTTCAGGAAGGAGATAAAAAACACTCAATATGGAGATCTCAACCATCCAGTAGAAGCCATACCCCTTTTATATATATATATATATATATGAGAATCACCATCTATGGTGAAGAGTTTTTCCAGGGAAAACAACATGTTTGAGAAAATTAAAAGATAAACTTTATCAAAGTATTATTTCCATCTCTCTTCCATCCCCTGCAAAAGGAGATCCCAAACTCCAATTTTTAGTGATGCCTAGGCAAATATATCTTGTTAGAATGTATAGAAATATATCCTGTTGGAAACAAGGAGAACCAAACTGAATTTTAAAATATTCAATATAGTCGATAGGTCAATCAACATTTTTTTTTTATAAAGGACCAGCTCTGTGGACATAACTGGCAGCTCTGCTGGCCAAGGCACTTGGTAGCCATTAGACTTAACCAGCCAAGCCAGCAAGGAAGCTGCTGATACAATCCCGGTTGAGGTGTTCCAGTTAACCCTATCTATAATATGCTTATTTAAATAACTTGTATGAAGGGTAAAGTAATGTGCTGGGATCACAGAAGTTCCCAAAAAAGTTTTTTTTAAAGAAACATAACACATCTGTTCCTACTGTTGATTTTGGCTGAAGATAAAATAATCCAAATATACTCTATGGAGCAAAAGAATTATTAAAATATGAGGTAGAATATTTGAGGCATGTCATCAGAAAAGAGATAATATGCAATATATGTTAACAATCTATCATGTTTCAGATGTTTTACTTTAATTTTATCCCTCCCATCTTTGTTTGGCCATTTCCTTGTAGTTATTCCAGTTCAAAGATATGCCTCGTTTATGAACTGCAATATTTTACAAACATCAACCTGAAGATTATGGGAATCAGACGGTGGGGAAAAGGGAAGATATTAAATGTCCAAAGCAGGGAATTCTGTGGGAGGGAAATGCCTGTCTTACTTGGTTCTTAGATTGCAGAATCAATTAGTGATAAGATCTGGGGTTGGTATCCCTGCAGTTCTCATTTCTAATCACCAGAGTAACATAGTTCACACACAACACTAAACCATTATGTTTGAACCAGCCTTTCTGGTGTGCTTTTTATGTGCAAAGGTTGATGTCAGAGCCTCCCATTTCAAATACTGGATGATTGACATTTTCCAGACTTAGTAACCAATTCCAAATTTCTAATGTCATTATTAGGACATTATTGTGCCATTGACTACATTATGGAATAGAAGGGATTGTCTGGGACAATAGATTATTTGGATGTTTCCTTTAGAAATTGTCTGGGTAATTGCTTGTAGAGCAATTTTGTGTCCATTGAACTGCAGTGATTCACTTAACAAATGTGACAAGAAAAATCATAAAATGGGGCAAAACTCACTTAACAAATTTATCATGTAACAATATAAATTTTGGGGCTCAATTGTGGTCATAAGTTGAGGACTACCTGTAGATTTAACATTGTCTAAGAGGCATTCAGCATACCTTATAAAATGCTCATTCAGGAAGTTTACTTGCATTCTTATCAAATTGGCAGTGACCAAATAGAGCTTGTCAACATAAAGACTTGTGGGACAAATGCAGCACAGGGTAAAACCTCTACAGCCCTCTTTCACTGTGAGCAGTGGTGTTTTTTTTTTTAAACTTTTGTGGCTGTAGAATCTTTTAGGAAGATTCTTTGGAACACAAGCCATTTCTGTGAATTCATATGGTAATCAACATAGAAAACGTAACGTTTTCAAGATTTTAAATGCAATCATACGGTATAGTATGGGAAAGAGTTTGATTAGCAATGGTATGACATGGCAAATGCAAAGCAGATGCTAATTCTAGTGTTTTCACAGACTGCCAATCCCTTCAAAGCAAAGCCTGAAACTGACAGAGGTAATATTGTACAGATATATTAAACACCAAGTCACAGAACCCCTAGCTAAATTGGGAAGAGTCTTTAGGGCATCAGGTTCAATTCTAATTAAAAACAACCCCAAGTATCTGTAAATGTCTGTTGCCAACCACGATGTGAGATTAACATCAGAAGAGAGATTGGGTTAATCTATATTCAGTCCAATTTTTCTAATTGATGATGGTGGATGGAATAAGTGTTGTCCTGACCCATCTCTACTCTCACTTCTTGGCAAAACATAATCTTTGTTCCTAAGTCAACATTTCTTCATCTCCCTGTTCTCTGAAAAGCCCTCCAAATTAGACTATGGAGGGACTTAAAATGAATTTTATTAGGATAAAAATAAAAATTGGAAAGCTTTATAAATACTGCAAATAGCCTTCTGCAAATTTTATGTTTTTGGGGAGAAAATATCATCCATCTTGGTTTAATCAGAGCCCAACCACTCCAAAACTAATGAGCATGTAAACTTGAACAGAATATTTTACAATTGACATTCTAATTCATATCTCTATCAATACGATTTGTAGTTTTGTCAGTGTAAATATAAAAACAAAGGAAAAGAAAGGTCTGAAAAGCTTCCAAAAATGAAGAATCACATTGAAGCATTGCTTAGATAATTTTTATTTTTTTTTTTTATTATTAT
>JAEANM010006774.1:0-18316 GCA_017656035.1 Myanophis thanlyinensis
GCTAGAAACAACTGCTTTATTTACAGGATTAACCCTGTAAAGTTAATCTTTACAGGATTAACCCTGCAAAGTGGGGAGGGGGAAACAAAAGGAGATTTCTTCTAATAACTGGTTCTATAGAAACAGTGCAAACCGGCTGAATTTTACCTCTGGCAAGGACTATAATTAATATGGGCAAATGTCGAAAAATAAAGTAGCCATGGCTTTGTGCAGTGCAACGTCAATGACATGGGCTTGGTTGGGGATTTTCTATTTTCTTCCTCCTTGCCAGTGGGTGAGGAGTTCTTATTTTTAAAGAAAAATCTGTGAAGCATTTTTAAAGATTTAAACTCTAGTTTTACACTCTGGTTTTTGTCTTTTCTCACTTCACAGTAGCAGGTTTCACTTCACCATTGTCAAGCTTTGGCAACTGGGTCACTAAAATTTAACAGCACAGTCAGAGCAACTTCACCCTCCCAAATAATGTAACTATTTTTTTTACCTTCCAAGAGTGAAAAATAGGAATCAGTTGCATTTTTCATCATATCTGGATTACAACTTAAATCAGTAAAAAGTTCCAGGAGTCGTGCTCTTGATAACCTTAAATCACTATATTAAAGGGGAAAAAAGACCAAAAGATACTTCTCAGATGTGCACTGTTTTCTCATATTAACTTATATTTGCATATGTTCTTACAATCACTTACTTGCAGATTTTTGTCGCAGCTGGAGTTGTGGCTACTCCGTAGTAATTGAATGAGACAGGAGCTGTAGCCTTTAAAGGGTTTCGATGAAACCAATGAGTCATTTTTTTCCTAAAAGTTTAGAATACAGCAAGACTAAAATAAAGAAGAGAAAAATTTACTTGTCTTATATATAACTACAAACACAACACTTACAAAGTCTGGTAATTTAATACATTACAGTTTTCTATGGAAAGATATTGATACACACATATGCATATATTTATGTTAGAGACAGAAAATAAACCTAGCCAGATCTTTAAATAAACAAAGGATTACCCTATAGAAATATTATATTAGATGTGGTGTACAGCACTGAAATTCTAGACTTAACAATTGTGGAAGAAAATCACTTATTTTAAGAATAAACAATACAGTTATTAATTCAATTTATATAACTGCTTCTCTCACACACATGACTCTAGGTGGCATAACTGTTGCATCTTGTTTACTATTAGCAATAAACATAAAAAACAATTAAAACCTAAAATTTAAAAAACAATTAAAATAAATACAAATTCAATAGAATTCTGAGAAGCATTATAGATGCTCCTAACAATGACCAGAGATTGAAAGCATTTTCTCCTCTTTTAATTTTCATTCAGTTTCATCCATTTCATGGATATGATCTGTTATAGGGCACTCCTGTTAAGGGTCGCATTATTTTCACATGATTCACAGCCAGTTGTTGCCTCTTCCTTAGTCTGCTGAAAAGAAATCTGTTTGCAGAGATAATTGAAGCTCACTTAGCTAATAGAAGAGAAAGTAGAGCTATTTGTAACATGACAAACTAAATTATAGCATTGTAAAATACTGACTAGTGTTATTTATGAATTTATGCTTTTCTACTATGGTCTACTTTCTGTGTTAAACATTTTTTCCATACAAGAGTTATTTGGCTGTAGAATCCAAACTGTATCAATTATTAATAACTTTTTACTTTCTAGTATAACTTTCAGAGTAACTTCATAAAATAATGGACGTTAAGATGTTTTCTGCCTTTCCATCCCTTAATATTGTAAAATGTCTTATGATTGTGAAGACAAACTGTTTCAAAATTGTGTTGTTAGAAATGTATGCAGATATGTTCTAAGTGCTGGCAGAGAGAAAATGTCTTTCATGAAGAACAATGAAGTTCTTATGTTATGCAGTGGTGTGTATAGTTTTTTTTAATGGCTGCTTGACATGTTTATTGTTTTTATATATTTTTTTTGCTTCTCCCACAAATTTAAACACTAGATGACATCACTGCTGTCAGCAGTGGTGGAACCTTTCATAAGAACACTATGTAAAGAATCTTGGAAATCACATGTTTTTATCTTTTTCTTTTCTATTTTTCAAGTTTTGTTCTTGCACTTTTTTCCTTTCTTTTTCTTTCCTTTTCTTTTTTCTTCTTTACATTCATTTCTGTGAGTTTTTCTTCTTTACATTTAAAGTTTAAAAGTTTTAATTTTATATGGAGACAAATGAAGAAAAGGAACTGGACATGGAACAGCTGTGACAAGTAATCCTAGATGATGGCTTTTTTATAGGAGTTACAAAGTAGACTGGTGAAAGTTTTGAAGACTCCTTTTAAAGTTGTAGAAAACTTTAGTTTTGGCTTCTTTAAAGCCAGGCGGTGAAAGATCAAATCCTGCAATGCCATAACAATGATGTAAAAGTCAGGACTATGCAGAGCAAAAGGAAAGAATACAAAGTTGGACGATTTGACCAAAAATAAACTACATTGCTATTTCTGATATTTCCTAATTGACTTTTTGCTGAACAAGGATTGTGGAAGATAATGATGGTTTCTGCATTGTATACAAGTTAGGCTGAGGGGATAAGAGATTGTTTATTTGTAACTTTAAAAGAGAGTGAAAAGCTAGAATATTAGCTTATGCTTGGTGTAATAAAAATTGGCCTTTTTCTTTGTTGTCTTTTTCTTTTATCTTTTTTTTCTGCAGATTTTGAACTTTTTTCTTCTAGTTTAGTTTGCCTTTGTTTTTAGTACATTTACTAAAACTTCAATAAATTTTTTTTAAAGAAAATAATTTCATATACATATAGGTCAAAGTTCTTTTTCCTTCTTTCTTTCCTTGAAAATGGTTGACAGTTGTTCAACTCTTTTAGATCGAAGTAACAGTTTGTTTCACTGCCTTTTTTAAGCAGGAAGACGTATACTTTCAAGTATTAATTACCCCATAAACATGGAACCAGTTCTTTCTGAATGTTTTAATCAGCCAGGAAAGGCCAAGAGAGGTTGGCCCTCACTTCTTCAGGTATACTCTCTGCATTCTTGCGGTCCAAAAACAGAAGAGAATTCAGAACTGCAGAAGCAGTTGTCATGGTTACATCATCAGTTTCTGTTCTAAGAGAACATAAGGAGCCAGTATACTGTACTACAATGTTGAACTGGAATACAAGGGATTAGATTAAAATCACTCAGATGCACAGTCCACAGAATTTGGAACCAATCAATCTCAGATGGTTCTCAAGGGAATAAAATGAGTGGAAACCCCCTCTGTCAGGCAGATTGAACAAGAGGCAACAATGAACTCGAGGTTGAGTGAATTTGCTTCTATCTGCAAAGAACACCGCAAATTGCCAGAACAAACCCTCAACTGCTAAGTGTTTCCACTTCCATCATTCTATTGCATAAAAGCTGCCTGGTACAGAAAAGCAATGGCCTGTTCTATATAGACATAGTGGAGATTGAAAATAAAACATTATTATTTTAATTGCCACAATATATTGCTCCAAGTAGTCCCTGCTTGATTTGATTGTCCCAATACATTCTTTATTTCCATTCTCACAGAACTTACAACCTCTGAAAAAGAAACTTGTGACCCATCTTTGAAGTTATAACCACCACACCACCCCTGTGGTCATGTGATCACAATTTGAGTGCTTGGCAACTGGCAACCTCTAATACAGAATGAAGAAACGTATTTGGCATAGTATCATGTCCTGTTTGTTTCCAGAATTCACAGGAGGATTGCTTTTGGAATTGCTATTGGGACTTCTTAGCTGCCAATGTTATCCTCTTAAATTAGCTCATCTTTATCTTTTAGGACATCAACCTGATCTAATAATCTTGAAGGAATACAATTAAAATTTCATATCAGAGGAGAGTGTAATTTCTATTAAGTATTCCTTTTAACTTCTGCTTGTTAAAAAGTCCTTCAAGAATGACTGATTTGTGTAGTATGATATTGTATCAAATTGGAAAACTTCTTAAGAATGGAATGGATTCTTTGGATCCAGGGTAAGACATATTGTACAAGTAGTCCTTGACTTACAACTACAACTGAACCCACAAGTTCTGTGCTAAGCAAGACAGTTAAGTGAATTTTGCCCAATTTTATGATCTTTCTTGCCACTGTTGTTAAGTGATACACTGCAGTTAAGTGAGTAAAATACTAAATGGATGTGGCTTCCCCATTGACTTTGCTTGTCTGAAAGTAGCAAAAGGTGAACACATAATCCCGGGACACTGCATTGTAATTTTGAACAGTCACTAAATAATGGTTGTAAGTCGAGGATTACCTGTACTATATAACCTTTTTTTCACAATGCAACACAGTAAAAAGGCCACCTCCTTTCTCTAGTATTACATAAGAAAATTCTAGTATTGCTTGATTAGTCCCAAACAGAAACTTGAACAATGAGCAAGCAAAGGTTTTCCTTGTTATCCTGCCTCTACTACACAGTCATAATAAATCAAAATTTTCCCATGTTGTTGCTTAAACACAGTAACAGCCAAAATCTAAAACTCCATAGAAAGAAAAAGAGACAAGGTAATATTCCTTCATATACAGATAGTCCTCAACTTACATTCACAATTGAGCCCAAAATTTCTGTTGCTAAGCAAAATAGTTAAGTGAATTTTGCTCCATTTTACGACATTTCTTTGCATAGTTATGTGAATCACTTCAGTTCTTAAGTGGGCAACATGGATGTTAAGTGAACCTGTCTTCCCCATTGACTTTGCTGGTCAGAAGGTCGCAAAAGCTAATCACATGACTCCAGGACACTGCAACCATCCAATACATTGCCAGCAGGGCCGTCTTAACAGCATTATGAGCTTCAGGGCAAAGCAGTGTACTGGGCTCTTTACAACAACTATTCACAGGAATAAATTCAAATTTCTGTATTTGAATTGTGTATTGTGAATTGTGTATTGTGTGTTTCTGTGCTTTGTGTGATTGTATTGATGGAGGCTCATTCAATTTCACTGCACACATGTTGTGCATTGACAATAAAGGATTAAAAAATGTAAATGGTCCATAAAATTAAATATATATTTATTTTATTGGCACTTCCAACACTGTTAATTTCTATTAATGCATGTATTAATAAAAAAGTGCATTAAAATGTAATAAATATGTTGGTATAAATTTATATGATACAAGGTGCATTGAAGGGTTAACCTACACAGATTAGTATGCTATGCCCCCCCTATGCTCGTGGGGCCCATGGGCAAGTGCCAATCAGATCAGGCCCATGCATTAAGAGAGCTCCAATTGCCAGTTGCCCTGCATCCAAATGTTGATCACATGGCCATGGGGATACTGCAATGGTCCTAAGTGTGAAAACTGGTCATTAAGTTCCTTTTTTCAGTGCCACTAACTTTGAATGGGCACTAAACGAATGGTTATAAGTCGAGGACTACCTGTATCAAACTTTTGCTTTAAAAAACAACAACCAGGAACCTTTAAAAAGAGCTTGTCTCAATGCACAGAAATTCTGCCCGTTATATATTGTAACATACAGGCCTTCTTCTCCGAAGCTCACTGTTAATCGCGCTTCCTCACTAGCAGACAGCAAAGCCAAGAGTCCCACGTCCAGCATTAATCCAAGCCTCTCCCAAAAACATAGTTGGTCTCCGCCTTCTTTGGCGGTGGGGTGGGGCTGCTCTATTTACCTTCTCGGTTTCCAGCGGCCTCTTGTCAGCAGCAGCCACTGCCGTACAGCTCTGCGGAAATCAGTTCAGGAGGAGGAGCCGCATCCCCAGAACTATGAAAGGCAAGCGGCAAGGCCCGAGACCGTCTCTCGGTGGCTCTGCTGAAAAGCAAGCCCGGGCAGCTTCACTGCTTCTTCCAGCCTTCTGTTCGACTGGCAAATGTGCCTAAACCCATTTCCCGAAGCCCCGATGCTGCTTTTCTAATCAACAAGCTATTCGGTTTTGGGATAACCTCGATTAAATTCGGCCTCTGGCTTTCTCTCCGACTATCATCAACTACTTTGCCAAGAGCTCGTTCGAGTTGGGTTCGCCTATTTTTTTCAAACCTGGTGCTCCCTTGTGCTTCGGGATTAGCAGTCCCACGTTGACAGGGACGGGCAGGCCTTGGAGTCTATGTTTGAAGGACACCGCGGCACAGCGAACACACTGATGCCGCTCTGTGAGCAATTCCCAGCAAAACTCGCCAAAGCACAACCGACTAGCTACAATAGGAAGCAGTATGCCAATCCGAACGGGCTTTCCCGTCGGGTATATAAATACGGCTTCTTTGGGTTTTCACCCACCGCTTAAAAAGGTACCTCAACTTTATTCGTTTGCTGCAGCCTCAACGGGATTTCCTTAAGTTTCAAAATCAGGCTCTTTCCTCATAATGATCGTTGGCACTTCTAAATAATCTCATTGATTATAGCGAAGGAGGACCCGCTTGACTTAACAGGCCAGAGGCCACGCCCACTCATAGCTGACAAGCCTCATTGTTCTCTGCTTTAAATACAACTGCGATGTAAACATCCCAAACAGCCTGCCCGGGAATAATCCTCTATTTTCTCACACTCCCTGCGTGCTGTTCAGCCTGAGATTCTATGTTCATAGCCCTTTCCTGAAAATACCATCGTAATTTTCATCAATGAAGACTAAATCCACTTTAGTACCTGCTCACGTACTATAAGTAATCACATTTCCTCCACCTCTGTTTATAGCGACATCAAACCTGCTTCTCTTCTATTTTCCTAAATGACTTTACTTCCTAAATGTGTTTACATCTATTTTACAGAGCCCCCACCACCACCACCACCAACTTATTTGGGGTCTTGAGAACACCAAACAATAGGCAAAAGGAGGAGACGAACAAGCGGAGGAAGAACAAAGCAGTCCGAGTTAAAACGACTTACGAAGTTCACAAATCGTTTAAGGTCTTGCAACAAAGGCGGAAATAATTGCTTTAATTCTATTCAGTTCTCGAATTTGCGCTGTTGACTGGAGGTCGAGAAGTTTGTGGATCGTAATAGTAAAATAAGGGTAAGAAATCTTAAGAGGAAAAAGGGGAATTAACACTCAACTTAGCATATTTCACAAAAGAATAAAAGGTAATCACTATACTGAATGCCTTTAATTCCATGGCCAACTGTCTGTGCAAGGCTGGACCGTAGAAACAATCGGGGGAGCAGGAAGCCGCTAAGATTCATCACTGCCAGCGTTCAGGTGCAGGAAAGAGAGGAGACAAAAATACAAGCGCCCACGATATAATAAACAGAAGCTTCCTACCACTCACCCACCTCGGAAGATTCTCTATCTATGCCAGAGATCCCAAAATTGTAGAGGAGTTAAAGGATAACTTCTGTAGGGTGACCTCGGCAATAATAAACCAAGGAAACCCGCCCGACTCCCTAGGCGCCAATAGCCGAAAACCACGTGACCTTCCTGGGCCTGGCAAAGTCTCGCTAACCGGGCGGAAGCGCTTCGCGTAATGGTAACATCGAAATCGAGCCGGGTAGCTCTCGTCTCGCCAAGGGGTGAATGGCCCCCGAAGGAGTGCAATGGTTTTCCCATGCAGCCCAATTGCTCGACAAAGAGCGAGAGGGATTAGTTGACTCCGAAAGTCAGTACACAAAGAGCGGGTGGAGAATTTCGCTGAAATTACTCAATTTCGCTGCACACTTGTGCGCTGACAATAAAGGATTGAATTGAATGACGGAAATCGGGCGACTGCCTTCTTTGCACCTGTTACATATTTCTAGCTACAGAAGGATGGTGACTAATCAGCCCCCCCCCGCTTTTTTTTTTCCTGGCTCAGTTTGAGGCGTGAAGGAGAAAGTGCGGTGAGTGTGCAAAGCCAGAGGGCCACCGAAAGGGATGGCAGTCTGGCGACTTGATGTGTTTGGCTTGTGATGACGAAAGAAAGCGGCGGCAGCAAGTGAATCCCAAAGTCTGAAAGCATCTCTTGGTGCGTTTACCAGGCGCAACGCAACAAAAGGCTATTGAGAAAGGGACGTTGTAAAAGCTAGTGCACATAAAAACGTAACTATTCTCCTCACATGTAAGTCAAGGGAGCTACACTCCAAGAATACGTGAGACTTATTTTCCCATCGGAATGCAAACTCGGAATTTGCATAAGGTTTTCCTCACAGTTCAGATAACTGTAGAGCGTAATAATAAGTGTGCAGAATATATTCCTCTCTTTTTCACGATCATAATGAAAGAGGATCACGATGCACATACATTGTGACAGTGTAATCAGCGTACTTCTAGGTGCAACACATTGAAAGCCATATTTTTTATTAACAGGATGATGTTTGGGACTTTTCGAAAGTTCTGCAGTTTTCCGCTGGAGCGGCTTGTCAGACTTCTCCAGCGCTCGGCCGCTGGGATAGAAGCTCACAAGTAACCAAGAAGCGACTTCCCCGAAGGTTGCCTTTGCAAGTTTACAATTGCTGAAGTCTACGCACGCAGGCGCAGTCGGGAGCCAGTAGCGTCCCCAGTTCCGCTGCGCAGGGCAAGGCGAGGAAGGCGGCTTTGGGTACAACCGACCATGCTGGGGGGGTGGGCGGGGCCTCGTTAGAAGCGACTGCCAGGTTTGGATGAGAAGGCAAATGGGCTTGGTCGGGGAGTGAGCGGCCGTTGCCCGGCGAGAGCCCTTCCAACTCTTCGCTCCCACGGCTCCCATTGCCCGGCGCGGCCGCGGATGAAGATGGAGCCTTAGCAGCTGGGACCATGTCGGAAGCGTCTCGGAGCCTTCTGCAGCGCTGGGGCGCCAGCTTCAGAAAAGGGACCGACTTCGACTCCTGGGGGCAGCTGGTGGAGGCGATCGACGAGTATCAGATGTGAGTGGGGCTGAGCGGGCGGCGGCAGCAGCTTCAAAGGGTCGGGCTGGTTGAAGGGGGAGCTGCTGAAGGCGAAGGCGGGGGGGGGAGGCGCGGTAGAGCCCCTGGGTGGGGCGAGAAGTTGGGGTTCAGGCACCCGTGGGGCTGGGTGCGGATGGCGGGTCTGGGCGGAGCCCCGAAGGGGTGACCTGGAGGGCAAGGCAGGCGCTACAAAGCCTCTGGGTGGGGCGAAGGGCGGCCGGGGGCGAAGGGCTGCTTCAGGAAGACCGCAAAGGGGAGAAGGGGGTTGTGCGAGGGTCCCTCTGGTCGTAAATACTTGGCGCTGGAAGGCTTTTGTCTGGTGCGATGGGTCTGCGTCGAGGCTACAGAATTGGGGAAGGGTCGCTTCCATCCCTGCCCCACGTCTGTGTCTGAACACAAGATGCAGAGGGGAGGATGCTGAGGCTCTTGCCGCCGATCTGCATCTATTGCTGCTTTGAAATGTAGTGTGTGTGTGTGTGTGTTTTAAAGATAAACGCCAACAAAATGATTCCGCTAATGTTGTTAGGCGGCTTCCCCAGGCACTGAATGGTTTGGGGGTTTTATAGGTTGGGTAGCTTTGGGATACCTGAGGGAAGTTTCGGCCTTGGAAAGCCACCTGTTGTTTCTATAGATCATTAATCTGAACCTTGGGATTCTTTCAGGGTCATCTCTAGCTCTACCAGATGTATAATGTTAGTACAAGTGGGGGGAAAAAGAGATTATATGGATTAATTGCTTCTATTTCTATGATTTAAAATTGGGAATTTGGTAGCTCTAGTCCCATTCCTAACAACTGATAATAAACCTGCTAGGTTTCCATATAGTTTTTGGCTAACTTTTATTGAATTGCCACATGAGGATATTTTGTAACATTAATAGCTTGTTAGGAAGCAATTAATCTAGTGTCTATTGCCAAATGTTGCTTTTGAAAACTCCCATGGTTTCAGAAACCTTGTGGTTGGAGAAGGAATCTAGCTGAGAAAAAGAACTTGGCTTTTGGGAGGAAATTAATATTTCTTTGGCTTCTGACCATTATATATCATATTGATACCCATTAACTCTTTTGCTTTCAGAATGTACCAATTTGTTTTATTCCCACACAAAAGTGTCCCTCCCTAAATGGCAGTTAAGGAGTACTTGTATACTGTTTTTTGTTTACTGAAGCTACTCCAAGACCTCCAAGACTAACATATGTTATGCTACAACTAACTAGAGCTTAGCGAGTACACTTATAGCCCTGTTGGCTCAGAATTGTAAAATTATATTGCATGTGTCTAATAAAAGATCAGACATTTATATTTAATTTTTATAGACTAACAATAACCTGAGCAATTAGGAAACAAAAAATCATTTGTTGCTTTTATTAAACTATAGAAAAATTAAGCTGGGAGGGAGATTATTAAATGTTTAAATGTTTATAGCATTTCCCTTGCCCATCCAGTTGTAATGTGCAACATTGTGAAGTCTTGATCCATAATTGTATGCATTTCTAAGAGCTTTACTGGATCAAGGCCTAAGCTTCTAATATAGTGTCATAATGTAGCTAATCAGCAGTTGGAAATGTCTCTTTTCTACTGCTGATCTCTAACTGGAATTTAAAGTATTTTGATTTTGGTGGTACTATGACTATCAACCAGAAGGCATTAAAAACTGTATCTCTGAATTTATCCAATCCCTTTTAAACTGCCTGTAACTGCTGGACATCACATTTCATACTTAGCATCTATATGATATTTAGATTCAAAGCATGGTGCCCATTATATTTTCTTACACTATATT
The DNA here is from genome assembly GCA_017656035.1 of Myanophis thanlyinensis. Lineage (NCBI taxonomy): Eukaryota > Metazoa > Chordata > Lepidosauria > Squamata > Homalopsidae > Myanophis > Myanophis thanlyinensis. The sequence goes on from JAEANM010006774.1 coordinate 10,565, forward strand.
GCCTTATCAAAGAGTGACACTATTGTTTTATAAAAGTGAGGTTAAATTAGAGATCACATTTTAATTGCATGCTATTTCTGAAAAAAGATGGCAACTAAGTAGCTTTCAATATAAAAACAGAAGAAACATAACACAGATAGTCATCATACAACCATAACCAAGCCCAAAATTTCTGTTGCTAAATGAGACATTTAAGTGAATTTTGCACCATTTTACAAACTTTCTTGCCGCAATTGTTAAGTGAAACACTGCAGTTAAATTAGTAACACAGTTGTTAGAATGATTTCTCCTTTGATTTTCCTCATCAGAAGGTTGCAAAAGGTAATCTGGGACACTGCAGTCATAAATATGAGTCAATTGCCAAGCATCTAAATTTTGATCATATGACCATGGAGATGCCACAATGGTAAGTGTGAGAAATGGTCATAAGTCACTTTTTTCAGTGCCATTGTAACTTTGAAAGTCACTAAATGAAGTGAGGACTATCTGTACCAGTTAGCACATTAGTAACAATATAATATTTCTGTGATAATAGATGTCTGTATTTAATGTCATATTTAATATAGATTTAATATAAAAATATCATGGTAAACATAGGTGTCTAAAAGTTTTTTTTTTTTTTTGCAAAACTGCAAATCATGCATAATTCCCAGACATTCATGTAGTTGTAGTGAATGAACCAGTATCATTTAACTGTTTTCCCCCCTTACATCTCAACATTTTCTTGTGAGAAAAAGAGATTGGTCCAAACAGCAAAAGTAGCTATTCTTATTATTATTAAAGGTTGTGTCCTTAGAGCCTGGTTTTTGATACTAGGACTCTCAACAGTGGTTCCCCATTAGTAACTTAAATGTGAGCATAAGACCATTTTCCTCTGAAATTCATGCAGAAATATTTTCAAACTAGTTTTAGTCAATTATGAGTATACACATTTTGAAAGAAAAGTGAAATTTGGAAATAAGTTTGGAGTATTAATTCTAGCCATTTCCAAGAAATACTGGGTAGTGCAATCATGTGGGCAAGATTTGTAGTTTAAGCTACATTCAAGTTGTACTTTTGCAGTTTGATTCATTGTATGGCCCTTGCACAAATTGCCATCTTTCAGTATCAATTTCCCATCTTAAAAAAAGCGATTTGCCTTAAGGTTTTCTAAAAAAGTTAGCAAACTTAACAGTTTTGGTAGGAAGAGGAATTGTTTTAGTGGAAAAGTTTATGACATGTTTTGGAAAAGTGGTGAAAAAATGGATGACAGTGCTTCAGATTTGGTTCCATAATGTATTTGGAATGTTTGTGGAGTATGAATGTAGCATTTTCCTGTAGTTCTTTTAAAGTAGGTGCATTATTTTCTGTGATTGTGTAGCAGGTGCAGAGAGTAACTACACAACCCCAAGACAACCCTGCTATAAAGTGTTACAGACTGGCATTATGCTCATATTCTAAGCACATTTTCTGAATTTTCCAAATTTCTATATAATTGATTTATGATTGAAATACATATTTAATATATTTGTATTAACTTTTTCTTAAACTGATGACTCCAACATTTATCACATTTCAATATTACAACACTTCAATATTGTCACTCTACATATAATTCAAACCTTTTTCTATTAGGCTAGAAAGAGTTTTCTGTATAAGAAAGTTGAAAATAGTTTCTGGGGAAAAAATCTTTCCTTTCTATACATATTTTTTTAATGACAGGTTATGGAGAAAATGTCTAAATTCAAATTAATACAAACTCTTTTGGATTGATCCTCCCCACGCCTCCTCCCCCCCCCCCCCCTTATGCAGCTATTAGGAACTAAAAGATATCTGTATCTTGGCTGCCATAGCTTGCTGTTTATTTTTTTTAAACTTTTTGATATAACTGTAAATAATATTCAAATAAAATTAAGGCACTTTTACATTACATAGCATTACATTTTATATTTTTATAGGATACTTTTTCTAACTACTCAGAAATTGATTCCATTGAAATTAATAGGGTTACTCAGCAGGCATGAAACTGCCATCTAAAAGCAATAACACATGCTTGGGATTGGTAAAAGAATATGTGTGGATATCCTCTTCTCTGGATATTTCTGTATTAAATTGCATTATGGAAGAAGAACATTTTTTCTCCCAAAATTATAAATTTTCACCATTTTTCATAATGTTCATTTTTATATGAATATTAAGTGATATCTAACTACCATTGTGACTTGAAAGATGATTTGTAGAATCCTGTGTGCTTGAAGTTAAGAGAGAAATTGAGATGGACACTTCCATGGAAAAATAGAAGCTACTGGATTCATCCTCATTGGTTTCAGTCCTTTAGTCCAGCTGCGAATATAAACCCCTTGTATATATAACTCTTATGTTTGCCTATTATATATACTTTGCCAACTTCCTTACACTTGTTAATATTTTATATTCATATTGCATTTTCTCTGTTATCATTGAAAACAAAAGTATTTATTAAAAATCTATTTTTTGGAAGTGCTTTTGTTTTTAAATTTATCTGAAAGCAAAGTATGAAGTTGCTATCTCTATTTGTAGTCCTGTGTTGAACAAGATCATTTCCTCAAGTAGTTTCTCTCTTTTAGTATTCTGAGCTTGTTGGTACATTGAAAGCATATTCTGTTCTTTGTCATTTATTGTAAGCTGCCTAGAGTGATGTCAGTAGGCAGCAGGCAATTATTTGTTGTAATTGTAAATTATGTCATAATTGTTATGGGTCTTCTTGACCTATTTCTTTAGTCCTACCAGTTAAGTTACCCTTCTTGCTGTACATGAACTTTAGTAAAATATGATAAAATTTAGGAATTTCCTGTGGTCAACATTGAATACTGTAGCGGTAGTTTTTCAAATCTCTGTATTTAGAGAAGTCTTTATCAGCTTTTCTGCTATGCCATCCATTTGTGTTACATAGGAGTATAGAAGATGTAAGGCAAAAACTTTTTTTGGCCAAAACATTGTATACTTTATTATTGTTCTGCATGTATGAAACTCATGTTGATAAATTTCAGTAATGGTGGACAAGCCTTTCTTAGAAAATTGCCAATTTTATTGGTGTTCTGTTTCGACAGTCATAGGTTTTTAAGGAACCAGGAATACATGTATCCCATTACCTTTGGGATGTAACTGTTGAAGGTCTCATTACTGGGTGTTGAAGTCATTGAACATATAAACAAGTGAATATTTGTGGTTATTGTTTGTGTGTATGTAAAGTCAGGTCAGTCTTGACCTCTGTTAACTACCTGGATTAGTTGTTAAAAATTTTTTAGAAAGATATTTCAGAGGTAGCTTGCTTTTGCGTACTTCCTAGAGATGAGCGAGTGACCAGCCCAAAGTCATGAAGCTGATTTTATGCCTCTTGATCATCTGGTTTCTAGTCTGGTGTTTTAACCACTATAGCAAAGTAGTTCTTTGTGGTTAGCTAATGGATAGCAATCTTTGTTTTTTCTAGTTGTTAAAACTTAGAGAGATGAAACATGCTCCAGGAGATAAACAAATAGAGATTCCTTCAGTGATGCATCAAACAAATGGCAATAGGAAAACAAAGTGGTTAAATATATGACGAAAAAGGGAAAATGCTCTAAAACCCCATAGAATAGATTGAATTCTTGCTTGTATAGTTCTTGGGAAAAAAACCCACGGAGCTCTAGATCACCTTGAGAGGTTTATGCCAAATGTCTATTTAAAAGCAAGTTCTGTTGAAATCAATGGGCTGCACTGCTTCACTATTTGCATTAAGGGAGATCAGCTGGAAAGCCAAATATAAAAGAATATATGATGTGTATTGCCCTTACATGGGTCTCTAAGGGAAAAATAATTTCAACTGATCTGTCAGTTTTTATGCAGCAAATATATATTTTATATATTAAACACTACTATTAAGCTTTCAGGCAAGGGAATGGGGATGTTTGTTTTAGTGTTTCAATGAATATCAAACATGTTATGCATGTTAAAAATCAAATTTGAAAGATCACATCTGACATGTTACTGGTTGCTTCATATTTCTGTCACCCAGTAGTTTTTCAGGTATCTGAATAAAATTGTAAAGCTCCCAGTTTGGAAAAGGGGAAGATTTTTGGATAATACAACTTGTTGATATCAGGAGTAAATTACTTGGAATCTCTAGAAGTATAGACGTTTATTTTCTTGTCCAAATATATCTCTGGCATCTAGGATCAGCATTGCCCGTTACATGAAAGAATACTGTAATCAAGTTACAAATGTGTTGTACAGTGTTATTTGTTCACTTTTGTAGCAATATCACAAGTATAATTTCTACAAATCAGAATTGCATACAATTTGGGGGAAGCAGCTTTTAGATAAAATAATGAAAGCATTATGGTAGATCCATCTGTACTTTAATGCAGAAAATTTCCCTTTTTAAATGTATGGGAGGGATTCAAATTTATAGAAGATGTGCTGCTGTCTGAATACAGATTTATAAAGATAGCGGATGTTATAAATATGCTGGTGTTTTTGTTTTTATGCTTGTTTTGAGAGAGTTGGAAAAGATGTGTAAAATTTGGGTTGCCATAGGCTACAGTAGTTTCTTTATTTACTTTTAATTTGGGGTGAGGGCAAGGGGGTCAAGGTCACCAAGGCCTCAGAGTCAATATGAATGAATATACTCCATTCTCCATACATAAAAAAGGACTATTAGATCACTAAAGATTAAAACCCTTGTAGAAAATAAATACATATATAGTTTATATAGCTTGTTTATTTTATAGGCTTCTTAGAATTAGAAGATACATTCTGCCTATAATTTGTTTAATGTGCTGTTCAATTTATATCTCATAATGAGAACTTTTATTTATTTATGTATTTATTTTATTTATTGCATTTGTATACCGCCTCCCTCCCGAAGGACTCAAGGTGGTGTACAGCCCAATAAAAAACAGAAATATACAATTAAAAACCAGATTAAAAATACAAATAGAAGTGGCCAATCAGTTAAAACCCAATGTAAAAACAGTTAAAATTAAAATTGATTAAAAATTTAAAACTAATTTAAAGACAAATTTAAAACCCCATTAAGTACTTTTATAATTAAGAGACTCCTTAAAGCCCTTAAATTATTTATTTTCTTTACCTCTCTCCAGATTAGCAAGACATCTACAGAAAGAGGCAGTGTCTCAACCCAACAATTCAGAATTCACAGAAGATCAAAAGGTACATAATGGTGTATGTTCATTTCATGGCGAATCTATTTTTAGAAGGATTTTTTTAATTTGTTTCTTGCAGTCATTGATATAATTTGCTTGTCTTTGCTATGGTTTACGAGTGCTAGGCTTGTGTAGCACTTATCTGTATACACCAAATTCAGAGAGTGAACTTAGTTCTTTAAAGATATAAAATAGCTTGCAAAGGAACAATACCAATGTTAATGTCATTCATATGTCATATAAATTATCTAAGAAGGTATCATAATAGAGTTACAATAGAGTATACATTTTTATCTTATTTTTATCATTGTGTTACTTTTCCTGTTATACATACCTTCACTACATTAGGTAAAACATTAGCATAATTAAATGAAATGTGAATATGTGAAAAAAGAAATTATAATGCAGACAAGCATGTTCTGAAATACTTGTTCTATATGAACTTTACAAAGAGGTATATATCACTTTTGCTGAATTATTACTTTTTTTTTAAAAGAAGAGCAATCTGGTTTCTTGTCCTGAAAGCCAAGTATTTCAGAGGACAGGTTACCAGAAACACATTGCTTCTTCTCCGCAGGTTTCTTCCATCAGGAATTCAACAGCCCAGCTTTTTTCGCAGAAGCATCTTCCTTTCATGCACAGACTGCCACGTCTTGCTACGCTATTCCTCTTACGTTACGTTGTTAGGAAATAAAGAAACAGTTAAAATGCTGCCTCTCGAATTGTGGTTGAGCTTTGCCATTAATAAAATGACTCTGATGAATACTACTGGTGGGATTTTATTCATATTGTTAGGCCTATTCTTTGTCCTGTGAACTCCTGCCCCACCCAAATCTAAACTTGTTAATTTGGAGGCTTTGAGGACACTTTTGAATGGGAAGCTGCAGTTGGAAAGTGGACTTTTTTTCTCTCCCCTTCTCTTCCCCAGCTTCCCGGTTACATGGATGGAAAGGGCCTTTTACTTATTCTTAGTAAACTTTTGTTGGATCTCTGCCATTACGTAATGAATCCTTCATGTAAAAATATATGATGAGATATGGGAAGAGGATTTTCCTACCTTGCCAAAGTACATCCTACAAAGGCATCAGTTTGTTCCTTTTTTAAGGGGAGATAGGAGTTGTTTTACAGAATAGTTCAATGCATTTATGTGTTAATGTTGAGATGTTATCTCTGATGTATATGTTGGGCTGACCAGGAAATTTTCCTTGTTCTTTAGAGTAGCAAAACGTCTGGCATTTGGATGAATTAAATACGGTTCCTTCCTTCCTTCCTTCCTTCCTTCTTATATTCCCATGGTAAATTTTGGTACATGATGGTTTTTTTTGGGCCACATGAAATCATAAAAATTCAGTTACATAGAAAATATTTTTATTTTAAAAGGTTGTTCTTAAAAACTGACTTTAAGTTTCTGAAAAAGTTAGGATTTCATTGGAGCTATACAATTCTGCATGAAATCTGAAATGTGTTTGCTTGTTTGGTGGTAGCTAACTAATCTAGTGATCAAGAAATTTTTAAGGTTTTTTTAGAAAAATATAAAGCGGGTATAAAGATTCACTTTGTTAATTTAATGTGTTTAATAAGGTATTTCCATTAGTGAACAGTGAAGTGCCTTATTGGGGATAGGATCATTTAGAAAAACATTACTGTAGCTGAGTCTAGCTATAGTGTTTTAATTTTTTTAATATTTGTGTTGGGTGCGGTTCCTGAGAAACAGTTGTGAATAATACTTTTTGGTATCTTGCCACAATTCAGAAGAGGCTTTTACTTTTTAAAAAAAATTATCTCTAAAACTTTCAAGAAAATCTGCACAGAATACTTTCATTCTTCAACTCTCAAGTGCCTTTTAATATCTCCTAAAACTTTCTAGTTCATAACAAAGGGTAGTTGCCAAATTCAAGGAGCAGTATTTTTGTTTTAAAGGCAAAAAATACAATCTCTTAAGCATACTTGCTAAATTGGAAAAGGAAAGTAGGCTGAAAGCTCATTTACCTTTGCTTTATTGTAAGGGATAACTGGGTGAGAATATGATAGAGGAAAATAGTATCTTTATCCTCACTGTACATATATGGAAGTTTCTGCTTTCATATATATAGAGATATAGATTCACAGTAATGTATGAACATGTATGTCTTCATAATGGAGTCTGCTAACTGTACAGCATTCTGTTTCCAGACCTTTTATATTACAGTGCTGAAGTTGCATTAAAAATGAACATACTTGTGCCTGAGTATGGGAACACAGGAAATTTTGTTGTGACAAGCAGTTTTTGGGTGCACAGTTTGGATTTGTGTGTTTGCTGCCTCTAGAAGCTACGTCAAGGACTTGGTTTTCTTTTTTCTGTTCTACCTATTGGGTTGCTGCTCCCTCAGCCATATAACCTTAACAGTTGTTTTTGTTTACTTTTCATATAAATTATTAATACAACAGATAGCGTCAAATTAATCTTCGCACAGTCACTTCTGCCCTAGTGACCTCCCGTCTGGATTACGCCAACATGGGGCTTCCCTTGAAGAGCATCCGGAGGCTGCAGTTGGTTCAGAATGCAGCCGCACGGGTAATTATGGGAGCTCCTAGGAGCTCCCATGTAACA
>JAEANM010006775.1:0-18314 GCA_017656035.1 Myanophis thanlyinensis
ACAAGCTCATTGCCAGAGCTCACACCCCAGGCAAGCTCAAGTGTAAACACTTGAGATAAGCCTAACTACAAAGAAAGAAATTAATGAATGAAGTAAAGGAGTAGCTGTTGCTTGTTAAACCAATTACCAGAACAAGTAGACACAGCAACTAGCCAGATTTCTTAAATTGATTCTTTTCAGGAACAGAGATTAACCTTTTTCCTTCCAAACAAAGCTGAATACAGAAAATTATCCCATCAATAAACACAGGATTAAACATCACCAAGCACAGAATTAAACTTCACCAAAGTTACAATATAATAAGGAAAGAAACAGTTTCTGTAAGCAAGACAATAAATATTAGGCTAGTACAACTGCCGTATTTACAGAATTAACCTCAACAAATAATAAATTTTCATGGTACAGCATGGTTATCTATACAAGGGGATTGACAAATGCTTCCACAAAAGCTGGAATATTCTTCTTTTTAGAAAGTTTTAGAAACTTTTAATATTCTTCTTTTTAGGAAGTTGAAAGATGCCTTACATTGAAGAAGTGGTTCTTATGACTTCCAGTTGATGTCACAGCATTATGAAAAGCAGAAGCAGGTTGCTCCACTTATTTTCTAGTATTCCCCCACTCCTGGGCTTCTAAGGGATCTGAAAGCCACCCTGTAAGGCCAGCAAAGCCAAGGAGGGACACCCTCAACTATCCTGCAGAACTCCTGGCCTTAAATTCCTCCATGCCATGGCAGGACAAAGAGGCAGCCTAAGCACCACAAAGCTGGGACAATCAGTAAACATCTAAGTGCTGTGCTGGAGAAGTGTCAGTGGACAGTGTGCAGATCTGGCTGACAGGAAATTTGCTTTTAATCTATTTTTTACCGCTAAAAGACTATTTCAAAAAGAAAGGGACTCACAACCATCCTGAATTGGCAGGAAAGTGAAATTCAGAGGAAAAGAAATGGGTGTGAAACAGAAGGGAAAAATTTAAAGGGGAAGGCAAAAAAAAAATCTTGTTGTTCAAATACAGAAGATTGGGTATCAAATTGATTTAGTGGTGTTTGGGAGAGACACTTTGAAGTGTTGGAATTACTTTACATTATTTACTTTTAAAACATAGACTTAGAAAAACTGTTTAACATTGAATTTAAATTCAACTCACTACTGCTACCTGCTGATGCAAAGGAAAATTACATACTGTGAAAATAAAAATAAGGATGAATTATTGAACTGATCAAAGGAATTTAAAAATAAGAAGGATATTTCTAGACCTGAGGATCATAATGAGGATTGAACTGTAATAGACTGATTGACTTGGGGATACAGAGATCTGAGAGAGCTGGATTGTTGGAGAAGTGACTTAATATTTGAGTGTATGACTGTTGAATTATTGGACAAAAAAGGGATACAATAAATTGTTGTGAGATGTTTTACCAAAAAGAGATGAGTATTTGGGATGAGATGATAACTTTACTTCAAAATATAAGAGAGATGTGGACAATGGAGTGTAAAAAATAAGGACTGAATTGAAGTCCATAGTGGATATAATGGACAATATGCTGCAAGAAACCACAAGGGTCCAAGACATCCAGGAAGATGAGAAGTCAACATAAAATACAGGGGTTAATATACAATTAAACCAACAAATACAAAATCAAAAAAATGACAGGAAAGAGACAGTTAAAAGTAATAAAGATGGCTGAAATAAATAAAGGAGAGTATTATAAGAGAATTAAAAGAGGAACTTAAGAATCAGGAAATCGAGTCTGGAAAAGTGACAAAGATAAGAGTAGAAATTTTGGAAAATAGATAATGGGAAATAACAGAGAAAGTAGCAGAGGTGAAATTCAGCCAGTTTGCACCAGTTCTATAGAAGTTATTAGAAGAAATCTCATTTTTTCCCCCCATTTTGCAGGGTTAATCCTGTAAATATTAACTTTCTAGCCTAATCTTTACTGCCTTGCTCACAGAAACTGCCTCTCCCCTTATTACCTTGTAACTTTAAGTTTAAGTTTAATTCTGTGCTTGGTGATGTTTAATTCTGTGGCCATGCCCGCAGAACCAGTAGTAAAAAGATTTGAATTTCACCACTGGAGAGGAGAAAAGTTTACAAAGAGCATCCACCAGAGAGACTTGGCAAGAGATAGAGATTCAAGAGAGAAAAAGGGGAACCAAACTAAAAAGGATTGATTAAAGAATCAAAGCGGGTAAGAGATGATGGGTAAAGAGAAAACACATTCAAACACATCAATGGCACAGTTAATAGTTACAATAAGAAGGGAGACTATATAGAGGGGAACTAATAAAATACACACTTGGACTTAAAGAATTAGGAAATCTAAACTTAACATGAATATGTATAGTATTATTGGAATTATATAAATTGTGTGAAATGGAATAAATTGAAGTGATAATTTTATATCTATGGTGAGATATAGGATAAACAGGATAAGATTGATATAAAAATGATGTAATACAATATTGAATAATTGAACAACGAAAGAGTATATTCTGAATAATTATGGATGGATTAAAACAATGTAACAAAAGTGTGTGTATTATCATTATTATTGTTATTATTATATAAATAGTTAAATGTGATAAAAATGACCAAGACAACTTTAGTAATAGAAGACAGGTAACAGAAAACAAGGATTGGTACAAAGAGGACATATTGAAAATTTGCATAATAAGGTAAGAGAAGATTATAATTATATAAAGTGTAGTATTAGTGGAATTATATAAAACCATTAATTGTAAAGTGATTAATATTTTTGTATGTACCAAAATGTATGACACCCAAGACCCACACTGTTCACATATTGATGTGTTTGTTAAAAAATGAAAAATAAAAAACTTGAAAACAAAAAAAGAAGTGGTTCTTTTTAGAACTAACCAATTCTGTCCTTCCATGTAATTAGAATGCTTAAAAAACCTTTCCATTGGAAAAAGGGCATGTGATCATGTAGTGGAAAGATACTTTAATATGTGTTGTGTTTGCATGCCATTGTATGATTAATAAAAGAAAAAAAGGGAAATCAAGGAATAGATTGTATACTAAAAACAAAATTTACTTTGGGCCTTCAGAGGGAGAGAGTAAAACCACTTCTGAAAAAAAAAATCTCGCCAAGAAAACTGTAGGAACAAGTTCAGACAGAAGCCAGGAGTTGACACTGACTTGAAAGCACATACAACATGAAAGGAAAGGGGCAATGCTGAAACTATTTTTTCAATTACATCTCTTCAGGTTTTTTTTCGCTGTGTAAATCCTTTGTCTATACTGATTATGCCTTTTGGCTCCTCTATGAGTTCTTTCCATATCGATCATGTTGTAAGGTTTAGGCTTTTGAATTTGGCCTCAAAACATTACAAGTATAATTTTTATTCATGATAATCTGTTTTATTTCTCCAACCACAACTACAAAAAGAATATACAAACAGAATATTTGTTTTAAAAGAACACACAGGAAAATTTTTTCAAGATTTATAAAATATGTGTTGTTTACTTACATTTCTTTTCTCTGATCTTTATTTTTTTTCTAATTTGCTTTTTCTCTTTCATTAAGGTCTGTTTTCTTTGCTTTTAAAACTATGAGAAATTGTATGTCCGAAATAGCAGAAAACTTTGTTCAAGGACCATAAAAATTCCATTCTCAGCTTTTCCAGATAGAAAAGGAATAATCAGTATACAAAAACAAACCTACTGTTTTAACATCTCAATTGAGAAAAAGTACTTAATCTATTTTTATGATTACTTCTTGAGGCAAATTGTTCCATAGATTAATTGTTTTAACTGTCAGGAAATTTCTTTTTAGTTCTAGGCTGGTTCTCTCCTTGATAAGTTTCCACCATTGCTAATTGTTAATATTTTATGAGACCATTCCTACTAATTTTAATGAGTGTCAAATTTTGCATTTTTAAAAAAATTTTGGATGCCAGAAAATGTTCACACAAAAATGATTATTTACATCTGCTGGCAATTGTTAAGTTGTTATTGCTTACGAAAAAGAAAAGACAGTTCATAATCAAACTTATATCACAGTCCAGGGACAATATTTTCCTGGAAAAAATAAAGAGAAACCTGAAAAAAAAGGGGGGGGGGAGCCAAAAAAGGTTATAAGGAAAAAAGAAATTTTTTTTATATTTATAACTTTTCTTTACAAAGAGCAAAATTCAAAAGCAAAACTAAGAAAATAAATAATTAAATAATCCAATCAAATTTTATGAAATAAAGATCTGGCCTTTATTAAAGGATGTGTGGTCACTTTTCATCATAGCAAAGTTTTCCAAATGTACATTTTAATTAAAGGACTGCAATACAGCCAAAAATACTCTTTTATCTGCTTTCATAAACAAGCATAAAGTCATTGAATATATTTTTATAATGATTGACCAATATACAGTTGAAACTCAGAAAATTAGAATATTGTGCAAAAGTTCATTTATTTCAGTAACTTCCAGTTTGGCTTCTTCGGGGACAGGTCGGAATCTGCAATCGTGTGTGGTTTCGATCCGTGCTGTCAGCTGGAGTGCCCCGAGCCACTTGGCTTCAAGGCTATAACCACCCTGCAGAGATGGTGAAGAGGGGAGATCTGCCAGCGGGGTTAAGGTGAGTCACAAATATCCTCCTCAGCTGGCTTTCCCTTTCCCGAAGGCAGTTGCAGCGGTGGTCAGAAATGGCCACCTCAAAGAAGAACCTGACTGGACAAGATTGTGCAGGAGGCAGTTGGTAAGGAGAAAGCTTGATTGACCAGATTTATGGAGAAACATCTACGCAAAATACCCTGGAATTTGAATTTGAATTTTTAAGATTAATATTATCCACCAAGAAACTTTTTGAAGTGGCGAAGAAGAAGGGAGGGGGAAAATTTTATCTCCCATATTTACAATATTACTAACTCTGATCATTAAGAAGAAGTGATTCAAACAAGAGACTGGTATTAATCTCTTTTGACATGAATAGGCACTTTTAAGCTGTAAATAAAGTGTCAAAGGGACAACTAAAGATTCTTGAACATTTTAACTTTTCTAAAAAGAAGGAAAGCAGACGGGAGGGAGAAAGGGTGGCTTTTGAAACAATTTTCTGCACAACTGTCAGGTCAGCAGCCTTTCCTATGATTGTGCTTCCTACTGAACCAGACTGAGAGACCATTTAAAGGCTTATGAACCCTTTGCAGGTGTTATTGCTTAATTAGCTGACACTTTGAGCCTAGAATATTGAACCTTTTCACAATATTATAATTTTCTGAGATTGAGGATTTGGAGTTTTCATGAGTGTATGCCATAATCATCTCAATTATGACAAACCACGGCTTGAACTATCTTGCTTTGCATGTAATAAGTCTGTCTCATATATTAGTTTCACCTTTTAAGTTGCATTTACTGAAATAAATGAACTTTTGCACAATATTCTAATTTTCCGAGTTTCACCTGTAGGTCATAAAATATTTGAAAAATATTCAATTCTTCTTTTATCCTTGATTCTTGATTCTTCAGCAACATGGGAATTTGGGGATGATCCTTCTGATCCTTCACATTGCTGCTGATATGATCGGTGCTTTGAGAAATAATTGTATCATTTTACATAATAGCCATATTGCGTTGTATATTGTGAAATATAACCAGCCATGGAGAAGGAATGCACAAGCATGTCCATGTTATTATTAGACTTATGTGTCACTTATATTTTTTACAACTGAAGGCAACATACATAATGCTTCCACTTCCTAGTTTCTCCACATTAATAATCCTGTGAGGTGGGTTGGCTGCATTGACCATCTTGATTCTGATTTACCCATCCAGGTTTGTGACCAAGTGAGGATTAGAATTCACAGTTAGCCAGTTTTTAATCCAGGACCTTAACCATTGCAAAAAAATGGAACAAGTGAAAACTGAACTGATGGACCTAGTTTCGCAGAATGCTTTTTTCACTTCCCAATATAGTTTACAACACTAACCTACCATCCAGTTAGTAGCCAAGTTTCACCTTCCTTAACTTAAATGTCATTTATGTAATACAATCTGCTATGACTTTCTCTTATTGGTACATTTTAAAAACCACTTTAATAATTATATAAATGTGATACCAGGTGTGATGTTTGTTCTGTAAATAATTTGGAGGATCCTGATTTTGTCTAAAACAAGTGGTATCCAAATACCACTCCCACTTTTGGGAATTTGTGTACATAGGCCTAGTTTTCAACTCCTGGCAACTGCCTGGAATATTCCCTCAAGTTTTCTATAAACAGCTTGCCATTGCTGTTTTCCAGGACTGAAAGACTGGTCCAAGATCACTTAGATTGCTTTGTGCTTAAGGTGGCACTAGAACTCATGGTCTCTTAATTAGATGAAATACATAAGTAAAATACTGAAGACATATTAGTCATTCAGTGGAAATTTAAAATAATATTAAAAATTCAAGTATGAATATATAAGAATATATTGTTGAAATCATATTTAATAAAATCATTCACATGCTTAAAAATGCCATAAAAGAAATAAATGAAGTTAATGTTGGACACTTTCCTCAAATCATCTTTTTTTAATCTTTCACATTTATTTTCCATTAGGTTTCTGCCACTTTCAACATTATTATCAATCATTTTTTGGCTAAATGTTTTTGAAAGCTCAAAGAACCATATAAATTGGTATTGCTGTTTGACCTCTCAGAATCAAGGTTAATGGAAGCTCTTTGCTGTCAGGAAAAAACTTCAAGCCAAAGTAAACGTGTCAAAGGCAGCCAGTCAAGAATGGCCCAACAACAACAAAAAACCCCAAACACAGACTAGTTAATGTAATACAAAGCAGATCAATCTTTTTGAAATGCCTATACTCGAGAAGTTTACAGTTATGATTTAAGGGTTGATTACTTGATATCACTAAATCTTAATTCTTCACAACATGGCTAGAAATGGCTTATTCTCAAAGATAAGCATACAATTGGTGCTTAGGTATTTTTTTAAAAAAAAAATAGGCTGAAATGGGAAGGGAAATATAAAATATCTACCTGATAACTTTTATTATGTGTTAAAAAAGAAAGCAGCATTGACATAGACAACTGCCCAGTAAAATAAAATGATTTGGGGGTTTGTACTGGATTTCAGATATTTCACTGTAGGTGTAGGCCATATAGGATTTTTCAGTTATAAATCAGCTGCATTACCTGATAATTATATTAGTATGATACTATATTGTGCTGAAACAAATGTTTTATTTTATTTTGGCAAAAATTGTATCCTGCCCTTTCTCTTTTTGGCTTGAATATGGGTAAGATTGATCACGCCCTGAGGAAATCCTGCATTATTTATCAGGTTGCAGATTGTTATAGCAAGATTTCTTCTTTACATTACTTTATTTTGGTTTAATCTTGTGTAATCTTACTGAAACCAATCAAATAAATAGAGCCTGATGCCAACTTATATTAGTCATATCTGTATCCCATTGCTTATATCATAACAGCTGTCCTAGCAATTTTTTCAGCCATGCATATCTCAAGATGCCAGAAGTTTTACCTAAAATTTTATTCATAAAATATATACTCCATCACAGAAATTTTGTTCTAAAGGTATTGTGCTATTGTATTCTCCCTTTAGAAATGATGCTCAGGATAATAACTACACTTGCGGTTAATTTGAGCCTAAAAGGCTTGCACCATCTTTTTTACATGACAGCTGAAGAATATGTGTGGTTTATATCTTGTTCATTATGCATGTCTTTATCCAGTCCCTGAAAACTTCCCTGGCATCCCAAGGGAAGATACCATGAAAAAGCCTTCTTTTGGGATTTTTAAGAACAGAAACTAACCTGGGAGACTTATAAAAACATGAATAAATTCATAGCAGAAAAGAGCATCAATGATGGCTGAAGCTTCCACAACTTTTAAGGAATTTAGAAAAAGTTCAGCAGATAAATCAAGCATTCTTCACTGCTGCTGTTCCATAAAAGCAATATTGTACATTAGTTGTGTTCTAATGTTGACCTCTAGAGTATTTGATTATCCCAAGTTGTTGGGAAGCATACTTTAGGATTGCTGACTCCACAAACAAGAAATGATCAATAGTTTGTACTTGTAGCATGCCCACAGGATAATAACATTACTTTTTAGCAATTAGAGAAATAATTGTCAGATCAATTAGGTCTATCTTCCTCACACTATGAAAACTGATTTGCAGCTTTCTAGGATTTCATCACCTTACTGGAGATACCAGAAACTATTTACAAAAAAGATGTATGCTTAATTGATCCCATGTAATAGAATGACCTGACATCTGGCATACTAGATTGCTCCAAAGTTCCTAATGTCACAAAAAATGCCACACAGTCATTGGGATTCATGAAATTGCTAGCCATGCCATCTCTGCCTGTGAACTATAATTACCAAGCAGCAAAACAATACCAACAAAATCTAAATTAATGATCAACCCCCCAACTTTATAATTAGCCATTCATTCATTTGATTGGGCTGGAAAGAATAATTATTTTATATACATTTACATTCTACCTGAATTAAATGTAGGATATGTGTGATCTTCAAGTGTTGCTAACTATAACTCCCACAACATTTCATTATTGGGCACCGGAGGATGACAAGTTTTCTAATTACCATAATAAAATATCATTGTATATCTAAAAAAAACCCTAACAAATAACTTTTTTTTAAATGTGACATATGGAAAATCCTACCACTGTGGCAAACTACTTGCCAGTTCTTTGGACTTCATAAAAAAAGAACAGATTGATCATAATGTCAAACAGCACCTATTTGGTTTTAGGTAGGAAGCACTGCCTGCTCAGCAGCTCCTAGAATTTTGGTGCCTGGGAATCCTGGTGTCTGAAAGGCAAAATATAAAATTAAGCATTTAATTAATAGCATTTCCACTTAATATAATAACAGAATAATACATTTATCTGGTTTGTTGCAGATAAATGCATTACTGAATAAAACTGCATCACACATCTCTTTTGGTGTTCTATGGCATTGTTGTTTAAATTGCCTGTGATTTTCCATATCATAAAAAGGTTTCAGGGAGATATGTAGATAATATCTATAGCGCTTGAATTTCGTTTTGTTTTGCTTTACTTCAGCCTGCTATATTTCTGCTATCAAATCAGGCATATAAAATAATAATTGCTGCAAGAAGATCCCATAGACTGACAACAGACTATGGCATAAAAAAGTAACAACAATAATGCTTTGGAATATATGCAGGAAATACCATTTGCCTGCAAGCAAGAATTGGTGGGAACACAAAATAGACAAAACCAGAAAATGAACAGTGGTCCTAAAAGTCCTCAAATGCTTTGGGACTTTAGAAGTCAAACAGACAAGACCATGACATGTAACATTCCAGATTTAACAACTGTTGATTTAAAAAAGACAAAAAAGTTTGGAAACAAAAGAACTGAAGAGAAACAACTAGAGAAAATCACAAAATACAAAAATCTGCAAATAGAAGTAGAATGACTGAGGCAAAAGAAAGCAAAGATAGCACTAGTACAAAGATAATACTATTAACAAATACCTTGGTGTAATCCCAAAACATCCTGAACATCACCAATGCCATGAGTATTGACAAAATCACCATGATTCAGTTGCAAAACAACAATTGCTCCCCCAGGTCCTTGGGAAGGACTTGATAGGTGGACAAAAACACAAAATTGGCTGACTAGGTAATCAACCAAAGCATATATTTTATAAGCTACTGCAAATAGGAAGGAAATTTAAGTAGAAATAAATTTGTATTCCTGCTACCCTTTTCTTCCTTCACTTTTAGGACTAATAAAGTTATTTCAAACTACTTGAATGTGAATTGAATGTGCAAGGTTTTGTGGAGAATACTACATTGTATTTTTATTATTCTATCTTTTCTGTAGGTGGTCAGCAACCTGGAGGCTGCCAATATTTTCTTCTGCCCACAGCCATAGAAGTAGTTTGGGTTAAGAGAAAATGAGTGCCTCAAAACTACCCTGGTGGGTTTCCATGCCTGAGGATAGAGTTGATAGCTAAAAAAATTTTGTCAGTCCATTTTCCAATTTTTTACACCATCCTGGCTTAACTCTTATACAAATAATATTTAAATTAGACATGATGAGTTTTGTATAGACTAAGAATGCTACTCCTTCACTTTAAAATTGAAACAATAGACAATTTTAACTATCTCTGACTCTGTTCATTTCTAGAATATTTCCTTGGTCAATGAAGATATTGCCAATCTAATTTATCATGTCTTATTTTCTGGTATGTGGAATTGTGCTATTTCCTGGGTACATCCAATCATAATTTATAAAGTGCTAACACTTCCATAGTGGTGAGTCATTTAATTGCAATGATAATAAGAACTGTGCAGGCCAACCCTTCATATGTTGTAAAATGAAGGTGACAAAAACTTCCTCACCAAATAATTTTGCATTATTTCATTCTCCATTGCCATGCATCAACATTTAACTTATTCTGTATGTGTTTTCCAGTAATATAAACACATGACAATTTTTTTAAATTAAAAAAAATATTTTGTACATGGGAATGGATTTCTGAAATGAAGAAAATAAGAGGAAAGCTAAATCTTCAAATACTGTGATCCTAATGCAAATCATGATCCTTTTATTATACAGCAAGTAAACCAACTAGCAAAGAATAAACTTTGGAGACATAAGATAGGGTGACCAACCATCCTCTTTTGCCTGGACATGTCCTCTTTTTACGTCCAGTCCGGGGCATCCGGGCAGGTTTTATAAATTTTATAAATTTACCCGGACACCCCAGACTGGATGTAAAAGTGGCGATGTCATGTCCGGGCAAATGGAGAAAAGTGAGAGGCTCCAGCAAGAGGTCCCGGAACAAGCTTCTTGCTTCTCAGCCGAGTCTGGATTTGCGGTCGATTTCTGGTGAAGGGAAGCCCCCGCCCTCCCGCCGCTGCCACCGCCCCACCCCCCTGCCACCACCACTGCCGTGCCCCTGCCCCCCCACCCCCCTGATGCCACTGATGCTATCCCACTTCCGATGCCACCCCACCCCCCCGCCGCCGCCAACACCCCCCCCCAATGCTAACGCCAACACCCCGCCCCCCGACACGGCCGACAATGCCCCCTGCTGCTGCCCCACCCCCTGCCAACGCCGCCGATGCCCCCCACCGACGACGATGATGCCCCATGCCCCCCGATGACGCCGCCCCCCCACGTCCTCTTTTTTGGCTATCAAATATGGTCAGCCTACATAAGAGATGAGTTGCATGGTCTGCTGTAGGCCAATCCAAAGCAAAGTAGATTTTTTCCACTAAAATTATATAAAGATGATTTGCTTTATCACCTTGAATTCTCTTGGTGATAACAATTTGCATGGTCTCAAACATCTCTGAGCCAGTGCTTAAAAAAAGAAGGCTTCTTCTGCCTCAGTGTTAACTGAAATGCTCCTCTCAGGCTGAGTGATTTCATATGCCACTCAGCATGCACTGGAATCTAGAGTGCTAAAAATATGCCACCCCTTTTCTTTCAGTAATTTAAGGACATGTTTCTTATCAAGCAAAGAAACACCATAAATTATGACTCAGGCCTCTTTCTCATCAGTTCATTGCCTTTACATAGATTAAGTTTAAGTACTTCTAATTTCATTCCTTTAAACACATCTTCCAAATTTTGGCTGAGAAGAAAATGTGTGGTTTCTGAATTGGCTAAGGAAAACTAGATATGTTTATTCTTTGTCCATGTCCTCCATCCAAATGCTTTGAGGATGGCAGGCAGGAATGGAAAACAATTGTTTTGGAATGTTTGGCTCTGGGATGGTTTGGAGCCTGACCAAAGCAGCTTCTAGTCATAAAAAATAAATCTTCTAACTTCAATTCCATAGTTAAAAGAATAAGAAGAAAAACCTTCTTAAGAGTTTCATTTTCAAAATGAGAATTATAAATATGTCTTCTTGAACTTATTCAAAATGTTCTAACAAAATGCGTATTGATTTTAATTTCATATGACATCAAAATGTATTGATCTTTGAGGTAAATATTAATCTCTTCTTTGGTATAAATCAATATTTACCACAGGTCAATACATGTGGATGCCTGGTTCAAAAAAATCAATATCAGCTTAATTTGCAACAAAGTTAATTATACTGTTACGATGTTTTACATGTCATTCATACCTGAAACAGATTTCAAATATTTATTATTTAAAATGCTTAGGCAGAGAAAATTTACTGATTAGGGTCACAAACTCCATTTCAGTTGTGTAAATTTTTGCTAGACCTTTCCTCCCCACTCCTTCCCCCACCCCAAATAATTAGAACATTTGAAAATTTAGAAAGAATTGGACATGTAAATTATCTCTTAATGACATACACATGTTTGTATAAAATGATAGCTATGATTAGGATAGTCTAGGTTGTCCCAAAGATGCTTTTTTCAGGAGGCAACTGGACTTTCTTGTTTTTTCTTTGAAGACAGTTTGCTTCTCATCCAAGAAGCTTCTTTATCTCTGACTGGATGGTGAGGAATGGAAGATTATAAATCCTTCCATTCCCCATTATCCAATCAGAAGCTTCTTGCATGAGAAGCAAAATGTCTTCAAAGACAAAACAAGAAAGTCCAGTTGCTTTCTAATAAAGCACCTTTGGGACAACCATGACCTGGATGACTGAGAATCTCCCTAGATACTACTCCGAGGTTGTTCCACTGGATACATTGAAATGTATTTATCAGAAATATCAATGACATGAAATTATATGTCTATGTGGACAGAATTACCTATAGACATTTTTATATTAGATGAATGTCCATTCCATCAAGAGGAATTTAATCAAGAGCACACATATATATTCACATCCTAACAGAGAGGACAAAAATAGAAAATGCTGTGTGGATTGTTTGGCCAGATATTTCCCTTACCTAATGTAAGGAAGGCCAGATCCTGAAGATGGAACTCAAATACTTTGACCACCTAAGGAGAAAGAAGGACTCCCTGGAGAAGAGCCTGGGAAAGCAAAAGAAGAACAGGGGCGGCAGAGAATGAGGTGTCTGGATGAAGTCACTGAAGCAGTCGGCATGATCTTAAATGGACTCTGGGGGATGGTAGAGGAAAGAAAGGCCCGGAGGAACATTGTCCATGGGGTCGTGATAGGTCAGACATGACTACACAACTTACAACTACAATGTAAGCAATATTAGATTGCCTGTTTCTCTCTGTCTCTTTCCATTCAAGATGAACACTTTTATGAGATTGTCAATCTGATATCCTTACACCAGTACCTTAGCATGAGCTGGAGAAGAGAAAGAATCATATCTTTATCTTTTTCTTATAATCAGGACTGTACAGCAGATGGAATGAAAATAATGTAGGAAAGTAAAGTTTGCTATTCTGCTTGTTTCAACTCTGCAACTTTCAGCATCTCTCACTGAGACTGTTGGATGGAGATGATCCATTTTACCAGATTATTCTGGAGGCTGGCAACATCTGTGTTTTCTGGACCTGTTATAGGAGTATAACTATTTCAGCTGTTTTACTTTTATACTTTTTAAAAATGATACTAGGCCTTGCTCAAGCTAAGAGAAGAAATCTTCTATTTGACTTTCTTAATATTCTGCTGCAATAACCAGAGAAGAATGGGATATATCACAACAATTTTCATCTCAGCAGGATACAACAGTTTTTACCTTTGTGGTAAATAAAAATTACAATATATAATCTTTCCCTTGCTTCTATTTCCTTTCCTTGTCTTTTATTTGAATTATTTTTGACTCCTTGATGATCCATTTTTTCCAAGTAAAGGAAACAAAAACTTGTTTTACAGAACCTTATTTTTTTTTTTCAACAGAAATACTGGCAACCATGAACTTGAAAATTCCTTAGGCTTTTAATATGTGGAAATGTGCCAGTCTGAGCATTTCCTGGGGTCAGGGATTTGTTTATAAATCTGGAGATGTACTCTGTATTTGAATGTATTCTGTGTCCTGTGTTTTGTGTGATTGTACCGATGGAGGCTCATTAAATTTCGCTGCACACATGCTGTGCATTGACAATAAAGGATTGAATTGAATTGAATTGTAAAGCTATCGCTGCATAAAGGAAATAGGTAACCATCAAGAACATTTCATCAATGTTAATATTTCTATAAAATGGTTTTAAATTCAGGCATGAGGGGCTTGAAGTCCTTCAAAGGTTGATGCATAGATTTTCCAACATTATTTAAGATTGGCAATGCTGATCAGAAGTGTTAGGAATTGTATTTTGATAAGATATGTATGTCCACAGCTTCCCTATCATTGATTTAAATGCAAAACTTTATGGGCACTATAGGAAAAAAGTATGTATTTATTATCTAATAGATTTTGAATGTTTGATCAATGATAGCAAGTGTCGAGTATTATGCTTCTGGAATAAAAAATATAATACTATAATTTAATATTATAAATTAATAGACATCAGCAAGGATATCAGCAATGAAATTATTTTTCTTTTCTTTTTTAAAGCTGACCATTTAATTTTCAACTGTGGCATAATGTCTATCCTTCCTTCCTTCCTTCATTACTTACTCCCTCCCTCACTCCCTCCATCCCTCAGAATAAAATACTTTCTTTTTGTCTTATATTATAAAATAAAACAAATTCAGTTGTTCAAATTATTGCATCAAGTTAGAATTGCATCATATAAATAATATTTACTGGTAATTCTTAAACAATATAGCTCTGCTTTTGAATGCCATTACACAATCAAGATGGTGCTCTATTTGAGAAATTCCAAATTCTTGCTAATGACAGATCCTTCTGTATTTCTTTCCATAATATAATGCTTTGGATGATAAATCCTCTCATCATCCCAAGAAATGTAAAATGTGTTCTCTATTAATAAAATTGTCTCTTCCACACATAATAGCCAAATACATTAAATAGAATTAAATAACAGAACAGATATCTTGTGGAAAGTGTATCATGTATTTTGGCCTTCTATATCAAGCCTTAACTTGTTAGTAGGAGGATTTTGTTTGAGAAAAATAGTCACAAAAAGTTATATATCTTTTATCAGTCATAGAACTTGGCCCTCAGTCAGGAGCTCAGCAAAATATTCTCCCATACAATCTGTGTATATGTGCCAATATATTCGTTAACAAGGGATAATGATGATGATAAAATAAAATCTCACTTCTGTTGACTGCTAGTGATTTCATGCATATAACCATATAATTGTATGGCAACTCTATAGAAGTGATTTGTCATTAGCTTCATCCTGGATTTTCTTTCCAACTTCCCAAATTTATATACACTAGTTTCTCATAGAATCACAAAGGGCGCTATGCTTAGGCTATTAATTTATTCATAATTTTCTTAAAAGGTGAATTTGTTGTAATGATTTATGTTATTGTTATATAAGCTTTAGCTAAATCATGTAGAGTTACTTTGATCTAAGTGAAATCCTTTATAATAGTGTAGTCAGATTTGAGTTTGATGCATTTTACTTTGAGAATATACATTCAGATTTCAAGTATCTAAAATATTTTTCTAAATAAAGGAAGAGTTTGGAATATTTTTAATTCATAAAGCTCTGATAAGTTTAGATTTCAGTATTAAATTGTGAGATATATTTCAGATGCCTTTAAATTAGTAAATTATGGATTGCAAACCAGAAATGTTGCACAGCAGAGTCACAAACGTACCTGCAATAAAATGTATATTGAACGTACACTTGACATGTTAAACTGAATTGCCTTTTTGTAAACATTTTCTTTTTTTCAAGGAAAAGTAATATTATATAATACAACAGCTATTCTTTGAAACATCTAGAATTTAAATTTATCTACTTAAGTTGCTGCCAGATACACTTTCACTACTATCTATGGCATATAAAAGAATGGACAGACTAAAGCATTGTGATTTCAAATCCCGAAGACTGAAGTAGCAACCACCCAGTTATATTGCTTCCTAATTGTGCCATATTACATTGACATACTACATTTGCCAGGGCATTTTTTAACATTACTTTTCTATATGTGCTATACATATAAGAAAACAAGAAAAACATTCTAGTCTTCCCCAACTCTCACAAGAATCAGATAATGGGTTAGAAAATAGTTGAAGAAAATTGACAGGGATGAGTTATATAAACTGGGTTTATATAACTAGGAACAAGTCAATTTCATATAGTGAACCTCAATTAAGCTTATTTTATCTAAATAATGTTACAGAATGTTGTTTTCCTACTTGACAACATTTTATTTGACACAGTAAATTGTTTTAACCCTACTTAGAAGAAGCAAGGTGCTGATTTTTCCAAGATATAGTTCTTTGTTGAAACTGTTTCCTTAATAATGAAACATTGCTATATATCTACATTTTTTATTTGAAATCTTAGGACAGAAGAATCTAATATCTATTTCAGTCCCTAAGTAAAAGGTCAGTTATATTCCATAGTTATATTGGCATCTACTCATGATTACTGATTCATCTACAGCTTCTAAACCAAATTTGAAATCTATCCAGTGAAACCAGATTAAAGTTTAAGTGAAGAGATCTTAATGTTTCGGAAAAATGTATCAAACATATGCTGTTGTGGGTGAGGAACTCAGTCCTGGGTATTCTGCTTGACCCAGAGAGATTAGGACTGGATTGAAGTCCTGAAGAAAAAGAAAAGGAAATTGTTAGATTAACAAGACTACTTGAGAAGATTTTTTAAAAAACAATAATTTAAGGAAAGGTAGGAAAATTATTTGAGAGCAAGAGTATAAGGAGTAATGGGTTAAACTGAAAAAAAATATTCCAGAATCAGAGGCAAGTTAAGGAAATAAACAGAATAAATGATATAAATATTTCCCAAAGAAAGGAATCAGATAATGTGCCTGCTGCTGTTTGAAGACTGAGATCAAGTAGACAAGGATTGGCATTTTGTAATGATTAGGGAGAGGATTAGGACTGGCTGAGCCAAATTGCTGGCAAGGAGCTGTCCAAATCTAGAGGGGTTCAAGCAACTGGAAGTGAGGCCTTTTTTTGGTAAGACACCTGTACCTAAAAGAAGGGATATGTTTCTTGCCAAGGAGACATCTGAAATTTATGTATCTATGTAAAACTGTCTATGGACCTATTGCATAAATCTGTCCTATGGTTATTGCTTAATTCAATTCAGTTCAATTCAATCCTTTATTGTCAACATGTGTGCAGTGAAATTGAATGAGCAAGTAACAAATGCAAGTAACAAATGCAAATAACAAAACTCTTCTTAGCTAAGATCCTACTGCAAAATAATGAACATACTTGTCTGGTTGTAAGTAGAAGTTTATCTTGGGAGTTTATTGGTTTGTGTAATGCTGAAGACATCTCTAAGAGCCCCCTGATGATTGGATGGGTGGCAGAAAAAGAGGTTAAAGCATTAAGGCCAGAAATTAGAAAATAAGGAGGAACAATGTGGCTGGAAGGTTCCTTGAAGGACAATTTCTCAAAATCATAATCATAATCTCAATTTCTCAAAATCATAATAGCTACTGAATGGGGACTTTCAGTTTGGGCTTCTTTGGCAGAATCCGAAGGTCAATCCACAATTGTGCATAGTTTTGACCCATGCTCATCACCGGAGCACCCCGAGCCATTTGGCTTTGGGGCTATAGCCACCCTTCAGAGGTGGTGAAGACTGCCAGTGGGGTTGAGGAGAATCGCAATTCTTCTCCTTGGCTGGCTTTCCCTTTCCCGAAGGCGGTTGCAGTAGTGGTCAGAAATGGCCACCTCAAAGAAGAAATTTATAAAGAAGAAGCCATTTTTTTTATTATTTAGCAACTTTAATTGAGGTTAAGATGAGAAATGGAGGAAAGGGAGTTAAGGGAATTAAGAATTTAAGATCTGGTGAAATAAATAAAAAAGCTGTTTGAAAAGTTATTAGGAAGAAACAGAAGAGAAGATCACAGAAGGGAAAATTTGAGAGAAAGGGGGACAAAATGCAGAGGGGAAAGATGAGGGGGAGGATGGAGAGAAAAAGAAGTTATAAAGAACAGAAAAAGAATATAGAGAAACAGGGAAAACGTAGAGAGATTAAAGTATAAGCCTACTTAAAAGACATAGAGATAATGGTTAAGAATATAATTGAAAGAGGATTCTGCTTGGTTACATGAGATATTATTGTTATATTAGAAATAGTAAAGACCTAGACCAATAGTAAAGACCTAGACCAAGATCTTGGTCACATTGGTAGATGATCTCTGGAGGGCCTGGGACAGGGGTTGCTCCTCTGTTCTGGTCCTATTAGACCTCTCAGCGGCTTTTGATACTGTCGACCAAAGTATCCTACTGTGGCGGCTGGAGGGGTTAGGAGTGGGAGGTACCGTGTTGCGGTGGTTCTCCTCCTTCCTCTCCGGCCGCTCGCAGTTTG
>JAEANM010006776.1:0-14541 GCA_017656035.1 Myanophis thanlyinensis
ACTCAAATACTTTGGCCACCTAAGGAGAAGGAAGGACTCCCTGGAGGAGGAAGAGCCTAATGCTGGGAACGATGGAGAGTCAAAGAAGAAGAAGGGGACGGCAGAGAATGAGGGGGCTGGATGGAGTCCCTGAAGCAGTTGGACTGAACTTAAATGGACCCCGGAGGATAGGAGGGGACAGGAAGGTCTGGAGGAACATTGTCCATGCAGTTGCGATAGGTCAGACATGATTTCACAAATAACAACAAAGGAGTACAAATTCAGGTGACATAAAGGTAAAATCCTGGGACTGATCAAATTTTATTAATAATTGGTTTTACTGGTGTTGATAGAAAACTGAGACATTGGAAATTTGGTGGAATTTGAGTAATACTTAAACTATTAAAATATCAGTGACCTAACAGGGATCAATAAATACATTGTAAGAAATGTAATTGAGGTTTAAATATATATTTTGGAGAAAGTGATAAAGAATCATAAAAAGAGACTTTTGTTGTTGTTTGTTGTTAGTTGCAAAGTCGTGTCCAACCCATTGCGACCCCATGGACAACGTTCCCCCAGGCCTTCCTGTCCTCTCCCATCCCCCAGAGTCCCTTTAAGCTCACACCAACTGCTTCAGGGACTCCATCCATGCACCTCATTCTCTGACGCCCCGTTCTTCTGTGGCCCTCCATCATTCCCAACATTTGGCTCTTTCTTCTCCAGGGAGTCCTTCCTTCTCATTAGGTGGCCAAAGTATTTGAGTTTCATCTTCAGGATCTGGCCTTCTAAAGAGCAGTCGGGGTTGATATCCTCTAGGACTGATTTGTTTGTTCGCCTTGCAATCCAAGGGACTGGCAGGAGTCTTCTCCAGCACCAGAGTTCAAAGGCCTCAATTCTTTGGCGCTCAGCCATCCTTATGGTACAACTTTCATAACCATTCATTGCAACTTGGAAAACCATAGCCTTGATTATACGCACTTTTGTTGGCAGGATGATGTCTCTGCTTGTTAGTATGCTGTCTAGCTTTGCCATGGCTTTCCTCCCCAGGAGCAAGTGTCTTTTAATTTCTTGGTTGTAGTCCCCATCTGCAGTGATCTTGGAGCCCAGGAAAATGAGAGGGCTGAGAGCCATGATCTTAGTTTTCTTAATGTTGAGTTTCAAGACAATCTCCTCCTTTACCTGCATCAAAAGGCTCTTTAGTTCCTCTTCACTTTCTGCCATTAGAGTGGTATCAGCTGCATAACTCAGGTTGTTGATGTTTCTCCCTGCAATCTTAATTCCAACTTGCGATTCATCTAGCCCCTCCTTTCTCATGATGTGCTCTGCATATAAGTTAAATTGGCAAGGTGACAGTATACAGTCTTCCAAAAGCCTTTCTCAATTTAAACCAATCAGTGGTTCTGTGTTCAGTTCTCATTAATGCTTCTTGATCCACATATCGATTTCTCAAGAGACCAATAAGATGGTCTGGTACTCCCATCTCTTTAAGAACTTGCCACAATTTGTTGTGATCCACACAATTAAAGGCTTTAGCATAATCAATGAAGCAGAAATAGATGTTTTCTGGAGCTCCCTAGGTTTCTCCATGATCTCTAGTTCCTCTGCCTCTTCTAAATCCTGCCTGTTTTTTTGGTAGTTCTCGGTCCACATACTGCTGGAGCCTAGCTTGTAGGATTTTGAGCATAACTTTGCTAGCATGTGAAATGAGTGCAATGGTGCAATAGTTTGAACATTCTTTGTCATTGCCCTTCTTTGGAATTGGAATGTAAACTGACCTTTTCCAATCTTGTGGCCACTGTTTAGTTTTCAAAAATTGCTGGCATATTGAGTGTAGCACTTTTACTACATCATCTTTTAAGATTTGGAATAGCTCAGCTGGAGTATTGTCACCTCCACTAGCTTTATTGTTGCTTAGACTTCCTAAGGCCCATTTGACTTCACATTCCAGGATGTCTGGCTCGAGGCCAATGCCACCCCATCATGGTTATCAGGGACATTAAGCTCATTCTTGTATAGTTAGTTCTTCTGTGTAATTTTGCCACCTCTTCTTAATCTTTCTTCTGCCTTCTTTAAAAGTCCATATAAAATCTAGATAGGGTTGGTGATAGGGAAAAGGTACTGTTTTTGTTTATAACAAATTAGCTTCCTTTTTAAAAAGTTTTAAAGAATTTGCTGTAAATTGATCCTGAATTAGATAAGCGGACACAATGGATTAGTGATTAAAGATGCTGAGCTTGTCAGCTGATTGACAGTCCTGGTTCAGGACCCAAACACCACACAATGGTATAAGCTCCCGTTACTTGCCCCAGCTCCTGTCAACCTAGCAGTTGAAAAGCATCCAAAAGTGAATACACAAATAGATATTACTTTGGTGGGAAGGTAACAACATTCTGTACACCTCAGCATATAGTGCTGCTGGCCACATGATTTTGGAAGTGTCTTCAGACAACACTTGCTCCCTCATCTAAGAAATGAAGATGAGCACCAGCCCTAGAGTCAGCCACAACTGGACACGGGGGAAGCTTTTACCTTTATATGAAGTTTAATTATTTCTTCTTTTTCTTCTTCTCGGATTCATGTTAAATTATTTAAAATTAAACAGTTACTTATCTGTTTGGACTACTAACTCTTTATATATAGTATTAGTCTCCAAGCTGTGACTCTGAGCTTCCTATTGCAAATATCATTTTCTGCTAATTGCCTTTTTCTTCATTTAAATAGTTGTAGATAAGCTCAGTGTAATAAGTCATTCAATCACATTTTTCACGGAATCTGGATAATAGTTTTATAGGTTGTCATTGAGAAGGCTTTTCTTTAAAAGTCTATCAGATCAATTAATGGGGAAAGTACAGGGTAAGTTGTGGCATCCTTTGCAAAAAAAGGGGGGATGAATATATTTCCTCAAGGAGAAAAAAAATGCACTATTTCCTCTTTTATAAAGAAAATTATTGAAAAAGGCTCAGTTTATTTAATTGTGTTTAACATTTCTCCTGTACTTTCACATTATAGTATGAGAGTCCTACCTGAAACATTTTTGTCGTTGTTCTAATATTCCTAAAGAAATTGCTAAATTGCAGTTAATATGCACTTGGAGACTGACAGTATAGCTAATTTCTTAAATCATATTTTTCTCTCTAATGTGTACAAGTTTCTTTACCAGTGGATAAATTTGCATGAAAAAAATGTGGTTCTGACATCTATTATATTTTACTTTTGGCAAATAGGAATTATGTTTAACTTATATGAAACTGTTTAGCAAACAGTATCTATATTACACAGATGTGATTTCTTTATGTTTTGGCAAATAACTGGAAGATTATCTCATATTTTCAGGATTTATTATGTTTTATTGAATATTCACCTTTACAATTTTATCCAGATAGATGTTATTGCATATATTTGATTATATGTTAGTTTCAAAATTAGCATGAATGTACAGTACATCATTTTCTATTTAAAAACACACAGATTTTCACTTTCTCTCTCGTTACAAAAGTATACAAACTTTTCTTCTTAAATTTATGCTGTGTGGGAAGACAGAATTGGATTGCTTTTTTTAATGTAAAAATTGCATACATTTCTCTAAGTATTATTGGTTAGTTTACTTGTGCAACAGTGAGGGCTATTCTTACAGTACTTTGCAATTTGGATATTATGTAGGAACCTGCACATGACTGTTATATTTTGCTTACTTTCGTGACAATCAGAAGCTTTCAATTACTTAGATCTATTAGGTGTTCTCAACAACTTAATATCTTCTTCCATACTTCCAGATCACATTAAAAAAGGAAATACATATAAATAAGCTTTATTTCATGAAGACAAATGATGCAATGGCTATTGCTGAAGCTAAGCAGATAATAGCCATTTCATAAGTGGCAGATGACTTGGGAATTCTGTTTATATTGCCTTGTATTCTACACAACAAAGATGGAATGTAAATAAGCATGATTAATATTATTTTCAAATATTATAGCAATGCATAGGAAAATGAGAATTCATTTCTACACTTTTCCCTTGCTAATTATTTGCTGAATCTGCTTCCAATACCTGCAGCCATGATCATCCATATGATTTAAATAATCATTTAATTCTCCAAAGGAAAGAATGAATTAAATGAAATTTACTACTGATAGTCCTTAAACAAATCAGTGAAAATATTAATAACTAAAAGAGGGTTGTTGTGTCAAACTCCATAGCAGTACATTGGGAATTGTATGAAGCAAATGACATAAATACCATATAAATGTAAGTTAAGCAATATTCTAAATGACAATACTCTCTTTTCAAATAACACAAAATAAGGTTTCATTGTTTCCATGCTGACAAAATTACATATATACCTTGAGGTCTCTTGTAACTAGATTTTTTTTTCAATCCTTCAGACATTTTTTATTCATAGATCAACAATGACATTTTTTAAATAATTCAACTGGTTAATTTCTTTGCTTTGGGTGAATAATATACTGCAAATTTATGTCTGTTTTTATTATGGAAAGTTAGCTCGGCAAGTGAATGAATTATGTTTTTTTTCTTCTTTTGTTCAATCATATCCAGTTCTTAGTGACTATCTGGGCAAGCAATTTTTTTGGCAAGGTTTTTCAGAAGTGGCTTACCATTGCTTCTTTCTAGGGCTGAAATAAAGTGACTGGCCTAAGATCATCCAACTGGATTTGTGCCTAAGGCAGGACTAGAATTTTCGGGCTTCTAAATTCTTGCCTGATGTTTTAAGCACTGCACCAAACTGGCACTTGAATGGAATGAATTAAAGGCCAATGTATTTGGGTGATATCTTCCACTAATAATCCATTTCAATAAGTTTAAATGGACATTCTTCTCCTTTTAGGTTTTATGATTCAAAAATGAAATGAAGTGATGCACAAGGTTAGTCAGTCTGTTACTTAGTTATCATGATGAAAAATATTTTATCATTAAATATAGATTTAGATTTTTTAATTTTTAATTTAAATTAAAATATCAATGATAAATAATCATTTATTTTGTTTAGACAGTTTCTTAGATGGTGGAAAAGAAATATTAGGTGAGGAGACCCTATGAGAATTTTCTTTTATTCTGTTTTGCGTCTATAATTGCTATCAATCAATCCTAAGTAATTGGTGTGGCACATCTAATGTAGAGAAAAAGATATGATGATAAACAGTAGCTTCTTCCAAAAGGCTTAGTTAATGTTTGTATCTAAGCATTTCTTTCATATCTAAAGGAGAAGATAAGAAGTCATCAGTGTGTGCTAAGGTTATGCTGTTTAGATTTACATTCAAGAGTTGCCCAGGAAAGTTTCACTGAGGACAATCAGAAAATGAGAATAAATCTGCATCTCTCTTTCCCCAGTATTGCTTAATTATTCTGTCTGCAAAATTCTGATTATAACCTCTCTTAACTACATCTTATCTCTAAAATCATTAGCTATTCTCTGGAGTCCAGAAAAAGAACATATTGAAATAAATTACCATCTACATTGTAGCTTCTTTGGAATAAGTAGTTGTCTTAAGCTCTTCCCAAAATCTATCATTTAGCAGCAGAGTTGACTGGCCCTACAAACCATGGTAAATGTAGAATGGTATAGAGTTGCTTCTCTAGAAAAGTTGGCTGTCCAGATGTTTATAAATATGTAATTACATTCTTCACCATTGGCCATATTGTCTGGAGCTGATTTTAGAAGCAAAGATAAATTTCTGTGTATTAACCTTTCTAATTATGAGGCACTTTTGATGAAATCTATCATCTTTCAGGATCTAAATTGGCTTAAATCTTTTGGTTAAAGATTGCTAATCAAATCTTTTTGGTCAATGTTTCATTTGATAAACAACTTTCACTTTAATAATTTTCACACATATACTTATTATTGCTTATTATTTGACCTTGTTTTGTTATTTTTTAATATCCTTATTTTTAATTTGTGTATATGTTTGGTTTTTTTGGCAATTAAAAAAGATACCTTTCTCAAGTGGTGAAAAGTATCAAATAAAAAAGGATCATGTATTTAGATTATCATTGTTGCTTTATCTCTGAAGTTGTTAGAGGGAACAATAGTTAATTTTGTTATATCTATTTATACAAGGTCTGTGGGTTAAATTTATTTGTTGCTTCTGCTCTGTAGAAACATAGACTGATGGGGGGGGGGAATCATTTGGATAATAGTAGAGTCTTCATCCATAAGCTGGAACTTTGAAACAACCACATGCTGAGAAATTAGTTAATGAGCTTTTCTTTGTTTAAATCTTGGAAAGCCTCCAAAACCCACTCAGGAGAGAAATTAGCAAATGTCTTTAGGTTACCTGTGAAGAAAGAATCATGAGGAAAATTCTGAATGAAGGATCTTTCATCATCCTTTTCCTAATCAACTCTCTGGTGGTCTCAGTAGGACACCTGGTTACACCTGGTACAAGGGCAAGACACTGCAGCGAACAGAAGAATATCAAGTTTAATTTTTCTTGTCTTGTAAATATATGTTTTCTCCACTTTCCCTTTTTTTTTTAAAGATGAAAATTTTAATTATAATAGTAAAAGCAAATACAAACTAAACAGAGAAGAAAAGAAATATAGAAAGAATAAAGTTACAAGGGAAGAAAAACAAAAGAAGACAATAAGAAAAAAGAAATATTCAAAGAAGTGACTTCCAATGTTGTTTATACAACATGTATAAAGAAACTTAATAACCTCTATAAGATTCCAAACAAATATATTCTTTTCCTATAAGATATGCAAATCCATAAATTATCAGTTTTCAGCCTGACATCAGCAAAAAAATCCATAAAGGGTTACCAGAGCTTTATGGAAACATGACTTATTTTAATCTTGGTCAAACATGTCAACTTTATATTCCTTCCTTTTACTTCTAATTACAGACTTGATTACAGACAGCTTTTACTGAGACTCTAGAAAGAGTGAAGAGAACAACAACAAAGATGCTTAGGGGACCGGAGGCTAAAACATATAAAGTATGGTTGCTGGAACTGGGTATGGCTAGTTTTGATGAAAAGAAGGACTAGGTGTGACATGATAGCAGTGTTCCAATCTCTCAGGGGCTGCCACAAAGAAGAGGGAGTCAAGCTTTTCTCCAAACCACATGAGGGTAGGACAAGAAACAATGGGTGGAAACTAATCAAGAAGAGAAGAAACTTAGACCTAAGGAGAAATTTCCTGACAGTTAGAACAATCAATCAGTGGAACAGCTTGCCTCCAACCCTGGAAGTTTTTAAGAAAAGATTGGATAACCATTTGTCTGAAGTGCTGTAGGGTTTCCTGCCTAAGAAGGGGGTTACACTAGAAGACCTATAATGTCCCTTCCAACACTGTTATTCTAAGCTTATTTAGTATATTTCGTAAGAAACCTAGTCCAGATCATTCAACTGACTTGTCATTTGTTTCCACTTTCATTATCTTCTCTGACTTTTAACAAATATACAAACTTCTTTAATTTTTAAGTATTTCTGTTTCTAATACTTCCATATCTCACAAAATTTGTTTTGCCTCATTATCCTGTAAAGCTCTCATAATATTCTCTTTCACATGTGTCATTCCTTTATTAGCATATTTTGAACATAGTCTATCCATAGAAGCATATATCAATGTTAACATTGTTAAATTCTGACCCCATTCTTCAGAAATCTCATCACAATGCCATAACATTTTCTGCCACTTTGTAGGTTCCAGTACTAACCAAAAACAAAGTTTTTACATTTCCCCCTTTCCTTTTCTGCCTGAGTTAAGCAAGAACTATTAGTCTGCAGTCCCGAACTGCATATGGTTTTGGGAAGTACAACCTCTTAAATGCAGAAAATCTCTGGATATTGCTGTTCGTTGAACCCAAAACATATCTAATTATTTGTGGGGCAATACCTGTGAAACCATCAGAGTTTCCATTTGTTATCACGTAAGAATAATTTTCCAGAAGGAACACTTTCAAGGGATCTCTCTTATAAGTTATGTGACTAATTTTCTTTTTCTCTGTGAAATTTAAAATGATTTACATGATTCTTTGCCTTATTTTATCTTTAGAGGGAAATTTTCAGAAAATTTTTGTTCTAAAGCATCCCTGTTAAGATCACCTGGCTGAATATCATGATTCAGTCATGACTTGAATTTCCCTGGACCTAGTCCTGCTCTGTATCCACTTCCAGTAGTGGGATGTTGGTTCGCCAAACTGCGCAAAATTGTAATAACTGGTTTGTCCGAACTGGCAGGGCCCCACCTCTGCAGACAATCACACATCATGATTCTTTCAAGTTCATTTGAATCATGCCACAAATTAATGTTATATTTCAGTTATGAAAGAGCCTTCACAAAAGATAAGAGGGCAAAGTTCTGCCAGGCCTATGAAAATTGTTTATGAAATAAGATGAGAAGTCCTCAGTATGTCACCAAGTTTTGGATTCATGGGGTTCTTGGTAAATGTAAGTTTTTGTACTTTAGATTATAGAGTAAAGCGATTTTTCTCTTCAACAAGTTAATGTAGAGAGTAATGTTTCCGTGGACATGTTGGAGAAAACAAAGAATGTACCCAGCATTTGCCTTGAGCAGCAAGAAACAACCTGATGCTCATTGCTTTGGGCTCATCTCCAATATTTCTTTGCAATTGCCATCACTGGTTGGGGCTGATGGGAATTAATCCAAAATAGTTTGAAGCTGCCAGGTTGCTGACCTTTATTTTGGAACAACATACTTCTTATTGGATCCTATATTTCTTTAAATAAGCAATATTGTTGGAAATATGGACTTTATTTTTCACATTGACATTTGCTCTATAAATCTGCCTCCTCTCTGCATATACTGAAATATGTTAATAAGGATTATCTGAAGCAAGGGTCAGAGTAATTGTAAAAAGTCTCCTGCATATGCTATTTAAGATATTCTGGTTATAACAGAATATTATAGCGGGAAGGGGTCTTGGGTCTTGTAGGTCATCTAGTCCTCCACCTAAGAAAGAGAGCCTACACCATTTCTGACAAATTGTAATCCAGTTTCTTCTTGAAAGATTCTAGTGATGAAGCTCCCACAACTTCTGAAAGCAAGCTGTTCTATTGGCTGATTGTTCTTACTGTCAGAAAAATTCTCCTTATTTCTAGGTTGAATCTCTCCTTGATCAGTTTCCATCCATTATTCCTTCTCTGGCCTTCAGGTGCTTTGGAAAATAGGTGGACCCCCTCCTCTGTGACAGCCCCTCAAGTATTGGAACATTGCTGTCATGACTCTCCCATAGTCCTTTTTTAAAATTAAAAGGACTATGGGTAGTAAAGGGTAGTAACTAATTTAAAGGGTAGTAAACAATTTAAACTCCGTGCCTGATCTACTTGACTCCATGCTAATGGTTTTCAGAAAGACAAAAGCACAAAGCGAGTAGTCACAGAAATACTAAGGAACTAAATCTGAACAATCTGATGTTTCCCTCAAATCATGCAAGGGACTGGATCTATCTGTTTGACGTTAACTTGTTCCATTGATTTCAGTTGGTCAATACTGAGCATGATTAAGTCTGCCTCAAAAGTGTAAACAACCTGTTCCATAGTCTCACAGCAGAACTATCATCTCAATTTCCTGCTGTTAGACTTGTTAGACACAATCTCTATAGGCGTGTGAAAAACCAAACCCTTATGTGGATGGTGGAACTTATTATAAAATAAGTAAATGGGAAAACATCCGAATCATTGAAAAACAGTAAGCAGGAGCTATATCAAACTAAATTCACATCTGTGTGAATTTTGCACAGACCCAGTCAAAACCAAGCATGCCACTAAAACTTTTTCATATATGTGTTTTGTTGATAATACTGCTATATGACATCTGATTCAGTATAGGGCAGCGCACCTAATGAATTGGTGGTATTTATTCAGGATACTGTACATCTAAATTTTTTCTCATTCAAGTTTCTTCCTGGGTTTGAGCTGCAAAGTTATTTGTATTACGATCATGTTTGTAATCATTATGAATACAGCAGTTATTTCCTAGTTTCATCAATGTCACCCCACATTTGGCATCGTTTTCAATTTTTATCTCCCATCGTTGTTACCCTTTTGTAGTCCAATCAATTGTTTATAGTGCATTCCTGCATATATATTAGGAAGCCATATGATCAGGTTTTCTGTGCAGGTTGGGTGGGTGGGGAGGATACCTTCATGCAATTTTACAACTATTTGACCTACATTCTATTTACAACTATTTACAACTATTTGACCTACAGTCCTTCGGGAGAGGGGGCGGTATATAAATCGAGTAAATAAATAAATAAATAAATTTATATTTTGGTTCACCTGTAATGCTTAACTGGACAGAGACTGCCAGAGTGTAAGAAAAATGCAGGAGATTACACACACATATCTTACACATATGCACACTACACCAAAAGTTTTCATCTCTGAATTAAAATGTTGTTTATTGATATTGTACTAATAAAGTAAATATTTGCTAGCTTATCTTAATTAACAATGAGAAATTTGTATAAGGAACTTATTATAATTCATCAGTACTGCTCTTCAATTTTCTTTCTTCCTTCTTCTCATTAGTACAATACTAATCTTAATGACTGCTTTCTTACTGTAAGTCCACTAGCCAATTTTGCTATAATTTTATTTTCTCCCCATTGTTAGCCCACACAAGAGGAGGAGGAAAAAGAAAGACAATTTATTCTTGAGGCTTTTAAATAGCCAACACCTCATTCATGCATCTCCATGCTTTTACTCCTGTCTGTCCTTTGCAATAAAGCTTTGTTGCTATCACCAGAGATCTCCCTTTCTGATTCTTTGTCCCAATCAATCCTTTTATTGTCAATGCACAACACATGTGCAGTGAAATTGAAATCCCAGGATCCTCTCTTGACTCCTTTGCTTAATGACTTCAGTCCTTGATTCTTCTTTCAATAGAGCACCTCAAATTGACAAAGAACAATCCCATCTTCTGTATAGCCTCTGTGAATCTCTAGCAGAAGGCACAAGTACCTCTTCACAGGTGCTCAGACACAAATTTATCTGAGATTATTTTCAAAATTTATGTAGCTCTTCCATGCAGTTGGCAAACAGATAAAAGCCCCCAACTTTTTTTTAACTAAGTTGGAAAAAAAATCATTCTGGATCAGAGTAGCTCACCCTCTCATTTATCTTCTCATTAATTTTAAAAAATGTTTCCTCATTGCTTGCTATCGACATAGCTTCTAGAGCTTCCAAATGCTTTTAAATGCAAGTATTTGACATAAAAAATATTCTCCAGGGTGCAGCAGCATGAGGGCAGTGCTTTGGTATCATTTTTTTCCCTCATTCTCTATCCTTTCCTTAAAGTGAGCTATAAGTGTTGTGGAAATAAAACATTGATTATTGCACAGGTTATTAAAGAGCTCTGATTGTTTTGCAGTGACTATTCCATGCCAATAAAATGTTGATTTATAGAAAAGTGATCTAAAATATATAATTCATTTTTATTAGTCTAGACAAATCCTGTCATCTATCTTTGAATGCTTTCAATCAAATGTTATACCCTGTAGAGTCAGAATGCTAAAATTGTTAAAACTGGTAACATTTTTTTTACATCTGTTCAATTTGAATGAAAAATCATAAAGCCGAGGCATCATTGAATTGAATTACCACCTCTACTTTTATATTTGCTTTTTTAAAAAGTAGCAATTGTAATTTACATTGATAATATGCCCAACATATTTTTAAAATTTTAAAAGGCCTGGCAATGTCTATACCAGTGGTGGCGAACCTTTTACTTACCAAGTGCCAAAAAATACACGCTTTGTGCGTGCCATTCGCACTTGCATATGATTCCTCCATGTGTGCTGCATGTGCAGCCACACCATCTACGCATGCAAGCAACTTTTTCACATGCAATGCCAACAGTTTGTGTGCCCAGCAAGATTGCTCTGTGTGCCACCTGTGGCACCCGTGCCATAGATTCACCATCATGGGTCTATACCATCTCAGACTTCTGAGAGACTTCAGATTGCCCCCCAAAGTGCTCAGGAACTTTTACTCCTGCACTTTAGAAAGCATCCTGATGGGAAACATCATTACCTGGTTTGGGAACAGCATCATGCAGGACAGGTGAGCTTTACAGTGAGTGATGCATCATCCATACCAAGATCCCTGAACTGCACTCCATCTACAACAAATTATGCTGGATTACAGCCAGGAAGATAGTGAAGGACCCAGCCGTCCAAACAATGGATTGTTCAGTAGCTTGGATTTGCAATTCAAAGTCATTCCAAACAGATAACTGCATACCAAATGTTTAGTTAGTATTATGTGTTGTTGATACCATCTTAAAACAATATTTGGAAAAGAGAAAAATACATATAAACCTTTTCCATCCATAGCTGGGGAGCCAGAAAAAAAGATTTACACATAGACAGGGAAGAAGGGCCAGGTAGTTTAATTCCACTTTTTATACATTTATTTATGATATATCATTTCTATATTTAGAGCTGCAAACTGTACCTACCAACTACCCTATATTTCCCAAGGCTATCGTGATATGATGCTGCTGCCAAATTTTGCTTTGATTGGTTTTTTTTTCCATTTTACATCCAATTTATATAAAGTCTAGCTTATTTTCCAGCTTATATGGCATCTGCTGAAGTAAACTATAGATCATGAATGCATATGTTTTAAAATAAAAATTGTCCATCAGAAAAGGTGCTATCAGATCCATGAACTTGCATAATGAAACCCCTTTTTAAATATCTCAGTTATGTTTATGAAAACAGCCAAAGTTCATAAAGATGTAACTAACACACTTTCCAGTTATATATGTCTACTCCTTCAAGTAATTGTTAAAGCAGATTAAATTGGAAGGTAGAGAGAAGATAGTTTGCTAAGCCTTGCCTGCAACTTAACGCAGCATGTATCAAGACAAATTCTTCAGTTCTTGACAAATGGCACCTGGGACACTTAAAATGCCTGTTTAAACATAGGATTATTTTGAAATCAAAAGACTCTGCATGTTCCCATCACAGAGGTTTTCTCAAACTTAAATTTAGAAGGAAAATGCTTCCATATCATACTCTAGTTTCTATAGTTTACCAGTTGTTCAGCATTCAGGATCTCTATCAGAAAACCTGAAAGACTATAGCCAGCTAGTGTTTTTGTATACACAATAACTCTGGTTTCTGAAACCCTGGAAAAAAAATCCAGGATTTTTTTTATTACTTTAACATATTAAACTAATTGTTAGGTTGGTTTTTCATAATATTCTAATCTTGGTTAGTTCTGATTTAATATGAAGTACAAACCTAGGATGGAATAAAGAGTTATCTTGAGGTAAGTTGGGTGGCTTATACATTTTATAAATTAAATAAATAAATGGAATAATGCTGGGTTGTAAAGTCCAATTTAGAGTAAAACAAATTCTTCTATTTTCAGAACTGAATGTGTTTGTGAAATTCTAGAAACCCCATATCTATGTTATTCCTGAAAATAAATGGGTTGTAGTCAACCCATATATAGGAAATAAAATATAGGAAATAAAAAATATTTTTTAAGGAAACTTAAAATTCTCTGTCACAGAATCTGTCTTCTGAAAAATAATCCCTTCAGGTTCAGTAACCCTTAGTGGGTTGTTTAGTACCCTTATATATATACAGTTGTTATGAGTTGGGCAGCTTTATAAATTTGACTTATAAATCAAATATAAATAAATCTCTTGTTTATATTTTATAATATAAATACACTTTCAGGATTGATGCAGAGATATGTGACAATTGTTTTACAAGGAAAGAAATATACTGATTTCTAGTGTGCATTTAATTGCTGCAAAGATGAGCAATATAATTATGATGACATAGTAACTTGCTTAGCATTTCTATTTTGCTATACTTTTCTGATTATTGTTTGTTATGTTTTTTGTTTACAATGGCTGCATGCAAAATTGATTATCAGTCATAATACATATTGCATTGCTGGCAGTTGTCAAGTAATAAATTATGAGTAATGTAAGAGCAATTTTCAGCCATTTAATTGCTTCTCCTGAAACCAGTGAAATGTTACATTAAATAACCATGATGACCAGATACTATTTGATTTTCATAACAAAGTGTGGATAGTTCATTAATAGTGTCTCTCCATTATCTGATTACGTGTCTGATTCCTCTCTGACTACTACTTTCACTCATGTATACCAAATACTAAGGGGTATATGTACATGCAGGTTGTGTGTATGAGTGTGCATGTGTGTATGTGTTGCCAGAGGATTGTAATACTGCATGCAAACAATTTCATTTTACCCTATTTCCTAGAAAGTTCAGTTAACTGTATTATGTATTTTTACTATAAAGGAAAGAGGGAGAGAGGGAGAGGTTAACAACAGTTAAGTTAATAGGTTTGATTTTGGGGTTTTTTAAAGTAATTTTAAATTGCAGCTTAGCCACTTTGGTGTAAGGAACTAGAAAGTGAGAGATTGTGAAGTCTCTTCCTGCCTTAGGCATGAAACCAAGTGGGTGACCTTGTGCCAGTCGCTTTCTCTCAGCCCTAGGAAGCATACAATAGGAAACCACTTCTGAAATCAGGAGTCAGTATGAGTGGAAGAAATACACACACACACACACACACACAC